>JAEBDU010000112.1:102575-375883 GCA_016802625.1 Heliconius numata
GGTATTCAATTGTGCTAACACAAAAAGCAGGTTGACTTAACTATTTCCTTAATTTTTTAGTTTCTCGCTGTTTCTTGCATCTAGCAGGATTAGCAGAGGGAACCAAAGGGGTCCAACTTTAGAGGCGTTGTGTATTATGAACTGGATTTCAAAACTGCGCTTCGTCTTATATATTTTTTATGTATAAGCAGGAAAAAAAAAAAAAAAAACCCAGTTTGAAACTGAAATTACTGAAGATATCTCCCTATCACTTTCATTCTACCCGTAAACCATCAATTGTATTACTTTATCTGGTACCGCTATTCGTTAACAGTTACTATTACTATGTAAATTTTGTGGAAACCCGTCGAGTTCATAAATTGCTAGTCAAACGAATCGAAGCTATCTTTGTTTAGGACAAATAAACTTTCAAATGCTCGTGATTAGGGTTTTTGCTTGTAATATACTTTATTTGAAGTTAAAATTAACTGAAGTTACGTATTTTTGCATATAATATATATTTTTTTCTATCGAGAAAATGAAAGGTATAGGTACTCGGTTTTCTCTGAAGCTTATCATAATGTTAGGTTACGTCACTGAAATTTGTCTGACGAATTCTAAATGGACCCAAAGCGTCCTTTTTACTTATCTCATGAATTTACTTCCAAATATTTTTTACCAAAAAAAAAACGACTTCTTCAATTTCCACACGATCCCATAATAAGAACCTAACCAAACTTTCAACAAACTACCCTAACGTAACCTTTCCAGTAAAGAAAGGATCATCTAAATCGGTTGGTGGGATATTGAGTTATTCGTCCATTTGTCGCGCACATACTCAATGCAAATTTAAGACATGTGATTTTCTCATGGATACCATTATCAGAAATATAATAAATTACCACACGGAACGCTGCTTTCAAATAAAAAAAATCATCAAAATCGGTTCACCCAGTCCAAAATTCTGAGGTAACAAACATAAAAAATACAGTCGAAACTTCCTTCTTTTAGAGAAGTCGGTTAAAAAAATTTTTACTGTAAACAAGCAAATATCTAGGAGTCACTATAAGTAATTAGGTACCACTATAGCCACTATCGTAGCTTTTTCTACTGCCAAAATGAAAAGAAAAGGTAAACTAATATCAGGCAAAAAAAGGGAGAGGCCTATGTCCAGCTGACATATATATGATGATGATGATGATAGTCATAATATAAAAATCCTATATTACTTGAACGAAAACCGTATTCCTACAATATATAACGCATCATAAACTAATAAAAAAGATAGTTTCCCACTACAATAGCACCACAAGTATACGGCTTGTTACGTGAGGGTCGTGACCTCTTGACCTCCTCACACACCGACAAAGATATCCTCTAACCTAGTAAGATAAAATTAACACACGAATAAGCCTGTTGTTCACTAATATGCTTTATATCGCTGGGAAATGCATAAGTATATATGCATGTTCTTTAGGCATATAAAATGGAGGACGGAGAGTTTTAATGTATGGATCCAAATCTCAAAAAAGATTGTGAACCACCTTAAATCGGCGGAATGTGAGTTGCCGTATGAACTCACCTACATCAGTTTTTGCGTTTTCTTATAGATTATCGTCAGCTTATCAATCTCAATAATTTGTAAAGCTATATGACGACAAAAAAATTACATCAAAAATCAATTAGGATGTTGTCAATTGTAGGCATGCCCATCGTGTTCACAACGATTGATCCGCGCTTGCAAAAAAATATGGAAAGTGGAGCACGGAATGTTTTAACACAGTTTTCCCTCTGCTTACCCTGCTATACGCGGGATACGTAAAAAATATATGAAAAAACATATCTATATATATGTCTATCTGCCCATATATTTTGTTATCAATGGAATATGAATATGAAAAATATTATATAATTATGTTACAAAAATAAAAGCGATATGAAGACCTAATATTATAACAAGTCGCCAGGTAACAGAATAACAAACAGACAACATTGTTAGCCGCGTATTGTACTAGATTTTTTTATGGAATTACGGTTTAAGAATTCATTTATTCTCATTAGAAATTATATGTATTATATATTTTTTTATATTAAAATATTATATTTACATATTAAGGAATGAAAAAAAATAATTCCATCAATCTATATAGACAAATCACTCACATCTTTTTCCATCTCCTTTCTCCATGAAATGTAAAGCACGTGGAAGAAGAAAACACCTTAGCTGTCCAGTTTTTCACGCAAGTTACTGCAATCTCTTGATCTGCATTGTGAAAGAATCTACATTTATTCACAAGATGGTGGCGTTTAGCACTGAGTTTAAGCAACACCACTTTATATGTAAATCACAACTTAACATGGTACACTATACAACAAAGTCAACCACAAACAACAATAACTGAGAAAACAATGGAACGTATGTAAAGCGCATCGAGTGGCAAGCATCGACTGGTTATAAAATATGCCGTCGACAAGAGGGTAGGCGTACATATTACAACTCCTCACCGGTTCTGTCGACGGCTGGCGGGCGTTTTCATATAAACATACCTACTAAATACGAAAATACTATAAAACATATAATTTCTATTAAATGTTTGTATGATAGGTGATAAATAAATAAATAAATTACAATATTGAAATATATAAATGACACATATTAAATAAACTACAAATATAAATAATAGTTCTCTACACACGATTTTAAATCTATATTAATCTTATAAAGTTGATAATTTTTTTGGTTGACGCGTTATTCTACGCATTCAAAAAAAGAATTTGCGTTAGATAACCCACTTATGGGAAATTCCATAGGATATTACAGATATTACGTTCATCATTTTCATGTAAGCCATAGTCTACCTGCGGATTACGTGGGGCGCTTTAGTCGGTATTTATAAACCACTCTCAACTCTGAAATCGATCTTGAGATGTCATTTTCATTCATGGATTAAAATATGTGAATGAAAACGATCATCTCAAGATCGCTCTCATTAGAATATGTCATGCGTCTTACTACTATTAATTATTTACATTTGACCGAATGACTATGTACATTTTTAACGTAGCAGCTGGTAAAAGGTACCCAAAATATAACTATAAAATTTGCTATCATATTGAATTTTAGACAAGTATAGAGCCTTAAGACCTAAATAAATATTTGCTTTAACGATTTTGCTATGTATAATCTTCGGGTATTCCAACAAATCCTTTATAATTCTAGGCTTATATTACATAAGTACTTGTGGCTTTGAACGAAACGTTATCTATTTGTGTTTCGCTTCGAAGTTAACGTATAACGAGGATATTGATTAGTAGATAATTTAATAATTTTAGCTTCAGCTCGGCGTCGAGTTCCGCCTCTCAACACACAATGCTTCCAGAATACGATGGAAGGCTTCCCTGCCTACCCTGCAACAGCGTGAAGCTGAAAAAACCGTCGAGACCGTCGTCCTGTTGAGTAATTTGCTATACAAAAAAACTTCTACATACTCTTGTCCAACTAAGCTTCAAATAAAAGTAAATTTTATAGCTATAATTACTATATGGACATTGGACCTACACCCTTAAATTAAGAGAAGGGTAGAAAGATAGCTCACCGAAACGATTGAACTGCCCTTATCAGTGCTCAAGTATTTTCGGAAATTACCTCTCGTTAGTGGTAAATAATGAAACGTATCTAATGTGCTTCTTTGAAATAATTATTTTTGAAAGACCAGTTTCCATCAGTGATTTTACCCTCGTGGATGAATGGTTAATAAAGATAGGTAAGTGATACATTAATGTCTAAGTACGGGGTATCTCTGACCACAGAAGCAGTGAGATATATTGAAATGATTAATGTGATGTAATAAAGCCTACAGAGTTGGATTCCCTTTTGGGGAATGAAATATTTTTGTATCTTCTTTTATATCAACAAATTAAGAAGAAACGTTGAGTACCGCCACTCTACCCGCAATGTCAAAAAATTGAGCAGTTCGTAGAGAACGGAGATTCTTAGTACAAGCGCCCTTCTGCTTATCCTGCAAAGTGCAGTCCACTTATCAACTACTATATACATATAATAAGATAAACAGTAATAAATCCCAGGTGTCATATAACAGTAGCGCTATTCATCATTACATAGCTGTAAGGGTTGAGAGATCCATCAATCATGTTTGTTGGTTCCTATAGATGTGTAAACAGTGGATACTGATGAGAACCCCTCGTTCTAAGATTTAGATTGATCAATAATATATTTGATAAATTTTCCTTTGAAATACATACATGACTTGCTTTCACTTTCGGCTCCGCCGGCTCGTCAGATGAAAATAACTAAGACTCAAGTGCGGTTGGTGGCTCTGACCGCAGGTATAATGGGACTCGAAACGAGTAATGTACTCGTACCAGTAGTTCCTGAGATTGGGGCATTCAATAAAACAAACTTTTCAACTTTGTAATACGAGTATAGATGTACAAATATATTTTTATCCTTACGTAGCTTGCAACTAACGTGTCAATTGATTGCATCGACAATACCACGGTGTTTGGAAAACCTCCTTCATATGTTTCTACGGTAAAAAAAGAGAAAATGAACACAACAGTACAATGCATATTAAAAAGAGATCGAGTAAAAACACTACCTTCACCTAAAATTTTGAATTCCGCTACTCACGAAATTAGTATTAATTGATATAAATAAATTACATTTCCTCTTTTTCAAATATGAAATTAATGCTGTTAGCCCTATTGGCCTTTATTGCGACACCGGTTGGGTAGGGAAGAGGGTACACTGTCCCTGAGAAATTGTAAACACTACGTGACTGCTTGAGGCAATGTCGACGGCGGCAAGGGCATCCCCTGAGGAACTCTAACCTCGGCTTGCGGCCGTACTTACTTACATATTATGGTCATATTTTGTTTAGTTTTTCCATATTAGTCTCTTACATTGCACTTCATTTACTGAATGAGCTTTGATGACTTTAGTGTATGCGTTTATAAACTCATTCCATACATTAACTTGTATAAACAGACAAACACACCTACGTGTACTACGTCGTTATTACGAGAGCCACCGGTGAGAGTGCCCGTGTGTTGGCAGTCCGCCCGTTGAGTGCAGCCTAGAGCTTGTCTGTACTCACAGTATGCCAGTCCTGTGGGACCAATTTAAAAATTACCCAACGCTCTTTGCTAACTTACCTAAAACGTATATATACTGTATACTACAATACAATTTGAAATGATCTAAAAATGTAGGTGTATTACTTAAACTCTACTCTACAGTAGACATACCATATAGCCATTTTTAATACATTTAAAAATATTTTCTTAGGAAACGTATAACTCAGAATTCAACGTTCCAACGCGCACCAGTTCCCAAAATAAAAAAAAATTACCAAATATTATCAGCCAATAGGTTACTATTTAATATGGGCGATACGTCCCAACAAAAAAATAAATATAGAGATAATATATTTTTACTGAAAATCTATATAATATTGACATTAATGGTTTCGCTTTGAAATCTAATACTCTTGAAAACGAATACATTCTGTTTTTTCCAATTTCATTATTGAACTACACGTGAAGCTTTATAATATAGGAACGTACACAGGTTTATTATTTTTTGGAATTTTGTACTGAAAAAGAGAATTTATTTATTTTTTTATGTATACAATGGTCTTATCTGACAGGAACCAGATGTCCAACGCAAAAGAGAAATGAGCGGGTAACGCTTAGGCGGAATGGTCTCCTTTTAAATAAAACCGGTTTACATTTCCACCAACAAAGAGTTTTATACTTGGTCTAGAATAAGCGACTTCATTTCAACTGGCTTTTTCCTTTCCACTCGATTATTTATTGGTGGAAATACAAGTGTGCAGCTTTCTTTTGCAAGTTTAACTTAATCCTAATGGGCTCGTTCCGCTCACTGTGGAAGCGTGGCTTCAGAACGTAAGGCTTAATTTAATAGAGCGCTTAGTTTCTAAGCAGCGTTGGTTAGAATCCCGTTGCGTCCCAATTTTTATACGTTTCCAAACATTTTTCTCTTCACACTCTTCTTCTTTTTAGTTTCACACTGTATCATTTCTCTTATTTATTATTATGTTTTACCAAGTTACTCCATTATCCATTAGGATACTTCCTTTCTCCACTTTTCGGCAAATACCTGATGCAATGCGTATTGAGTGTAGAAACTGAACGTGGCGTTTTACCTCGTTACCAGAGCGAGGAAATGAAAATATTAAATATATCAAACACCTGAGTTGGAATCAAACCCACAACCGGCTTCGTTGTTAATATTGATCACTTCAATATTAATATATAAGATATAATATGATATGACATTTCATAATAGAGTTGAATGTAATAATTAGTCAAACTGACGAGGGTCAGACACTACGTGTACCGCATTTGCTATTATCTCGAGTACTAGAAGGTTAATTTTGTTAGGATTTTTGTGCTGGAATCAACAAAAATATAATATGCCTAGTCATGTTTCTGGAAGGAAGTGTTATTAGGGAGGTAATTATATCGCTATAGTAGAGTTTGCAGTAGATAATTTAGTAGTTTAATATATTGGTAAACTGGACAGTAATAGTTTCGATTCCTGCTAAAGTATATCTCGTTCAGTAAAGATAAAGCGTGGCGTTAGCAGAGGGAACCTAGTGTTAAGATACTCCGTTATCCACGCAGTGGCGGTATTTAAAGTTGCGCTTTTTCTTTTTGTCTGAGCAACTATATTATAGAATATTAAACTTTTTGGCCATAGAGAACTTTCAGTAAAAGTAAAGTAAAACACCCAAAATTAGGAAATTTACCGTTATAATATAAAAAAAAACAAAAATTTATATCTGTAGTTTATTTCATACAAACTTAATGCATTTAAGTTTGACGACTTTTATAAGTTGTACTTCCCGTTGACTTATAATAAAGAAATTAGTACGGAACCCCCGGTGGAGGAGTCCGACTCGCACTCTTTCAGTTTTCTTTGTTTTACTACTTAAAACTCTAATATAAAATAGAAAATAAAACAAAATATATTAAAAACACATTTATTGATATACATACATATCATTTACAACATAATCGTGCGTTACATACTCTATGCTGTATACGTTAAATCATTTACATTTAAATTATAAATAATCGAATAATCGTTTGATTAATCGATATTTTACAATAGTGTGTATAATAATTATCTATATTATAATCTAATGTCTATATAATCTGTGGACACTGATATAGACTATACAAAATACTAGAAAAGTTCATGCGATTGTATTTTTTTATTGAATTTCGACGTCATAGTAGCGCATTAGTAGGCTGACTGAATTCTGCTTTATAGTAGTTCTTTTATATTTTTTATTTTTCTATTCTATAAATCCAATTCATAGTTTCTTGAAGAGCAATTAAAGGATAGATAAATGAGATTTCGCAGTTCTTTTTCAATTTAAAATATATTATATTAGAGAAAAAAAAACAACTTGCTTCGTTAAAACAAGGTAATTTCCAATAATTTTGGTCTCTAATTCAACGAATCATTGAACCCACAATCCTAACCACCTGTCAAGTGCCAGCTGTGCGACTACTAATGATGTCAATAATTCAATAATATTAGCATATATATTTCTAAAAGTCTAAAATAATACCTAAAATGGTCAATATATTTATATTTTTTACTGAATTATACTTAGATATGCAATACGTTAGGCACTAAATTACAGTTAAATAACTAGCGTAGCTAGATTTGAGTTGTGCCTCTACTTTTATATTCAAAAGAAGATTTTTAATATTATTAAGATTTATTTATACGCACAAGCCCGCAACTTTGTTTGCGTTTGGACTTTGTGACGTAAATTGGAATCCCATTTTTCTTCGTTCCACATATATATCTTTTATTGGAGAAGTATAGGGTCTAATAGTTAAATATAAATAATATATAAAATAAATTAAATATTAGTATATAAAATACTTACTCTATTTTAGTAAGTCTATACAATAAGTCTAATATTTTAGTTATATGTAGTGTTTAAGAGATATTGTTTTTGGCAAAAAGTAAAAAAAAAACGTTAATAGGGTTCCTTATCTCAAAAATTAAAAACGGAACCATTATAAATCCGAAAAGTGCATATGCCCGCAAACTTAAATGTGTCAATTTTTATAAACTGTACTTCCCTTTAAAGTTACTGTCCCGAAATTGGTACGGAAACCTCGGTGGGAGAGTCCGACTCGCACTTAACTAGGTTTTTTTTATATTTTCTTTTTTGTAAAATAATTAATTTAAAGCACATACCCACATATACCATTACTGTGTTTAAATGTTCGGATAAACGAAAAGCCAATGTATGAAGAAGAGGTTTAAAAAATACTGGTATTAAATCATTACAACAAAATACATAAATAAGTTTAATTTTTGTATTTATTATATTTATTTTTAGTAATACTAGTAGTGTTACTTCAAAATGTATATATCCCGTATAACCAATCTTGGCTGAAGTAATTTTGAAACAGAATAAAAAATAGAGATATAATTTTAATATAGTGTATATACAAATAAAATTCACATTAAGTTTTATTATAAAAATATTCAAAGTGTTACGTAAATAGTGTATGTGTATGTATGTAAGGTTAAAGGATTTTCCTTATACCGTAATTAAAATCGCTAACCATCACGAGTACCGAATTTCTTTCCAGCTAATCCATGACGATCTTAACATTTTGTTACCTTTATTAAAGTAACTTAGCTCAAAAATCTTCTTCTTTATTATATTTATACAAAATTTTTTAGGGTATCTTTTATATAAAGACGAGCTGTTGTCGCATTAAAGTTATTGACAGCCATAAAGTTCTGAATTTTATAATCGAAGAATCTGTAAATTTTGGATTGTAGGTATTACATTGGTTACCAAGTAAAATTCGTGAATATTTGATAATTTTATAGGAACTCATCAACGCACTTTGCTTCGTGACCACAGCAAGGAAAATGAAAATATTAAATATTTCGTTCCTTCGAGTGGGAATCAAACCCACAAACATCGCTTTACTTTCGCACGCTTGTGCCTCTGCCCCTCAGACCGTAGCGGACCATAGCAGACCGTAGGGGTAGCGGAACTGCATAATGTCTGCCTGTAAAAGCGACGGTTGTAGGTACGATTTCCATTGTTCTGATCCGGAAAATGAATTATTTTCATTCCCTCGCCCTGGTCTGAAGATAAATTTTATTAATTTTTGCCGCTCAACTCGCAACTGTTTTGAAAATTAGATGAAAAGTGGCGAAGGCAGTGTCGTAGCTTTAAGCTGTTAGGCAAATAAAATTAAACTAAAGCACTTCCATTAAATACGGAAATACGCCTCTTATTCCATTTAGATATTGTATTCGGAATAATATCTTAGAGGGACACATTAATTTGCTAAAGCCATTCATATTTTATGGCGGTCGAGTTGAAGGTTACGTTCGTAAACAACTATATTATATCTTCGCTAGAATATCAGAATAGTCGTATAATATCCTGATACTAAAATTACAAAGTCTTCACAATGTGGCAGCGGCACAGGATCTGCCTATAACTGCGATGGTTGTGGGTTCATTCCTGTTCGGAGGAACCCGACGAACGAAGACTCGAGTTTATACAGGGTGGAATTGTCAGCACCACTTTAAATGAAACCACAGTTTTAACTACTATATAAAAGCCTAATATAATTCAGAAAAAAAAATATTCCCAAAAATGAAAAAGTTATTTTTCAAACAAAATAAATAATAAAAATATCGTTTTAAAATAAAACGGCATTTGTAAAGTATAACATTAACATAAACACGCACACACTTACCTGTCAAAGCGGCAACGTCACATACGTATGTGTGCGTTACACGAAATACAGGTATGGATAAAAATCGTGAAATGAAAAAAAAATCCTACGTCCTAACTATTGAGGTACCTTAATTAATTTCTTTAGTTTTGGGTTTGAAATATTTTACCCTATATGCAGTTTCAGTAAAAGGAGCGCTGCCTCTTCCACCCTATATAAAATTAAAATTAGGTTATTAGTATGTAAGTCAAAGTATGTGAAGCCACGAGGTGATCACTAGTATGTAAAAAAACATTAATATTTTTATTTTCAAAGAAAATTGTTTTGACGTTCCTTTAATCCTCTAAGTTGTTTACGCTATCTCTGCTAAAAATATAGACATAATGCTATTATAATTTCTAAAGATCCCTTAGAGTATATTTTCTATATAATATTATTTGAATACATTATATTTGTTAAAATAGATTTTTTTATATTTTATTTCGTAACTAAGTCTCGATAATGAAACTACTGAATTAACTCAATTTGAATAACATCAAAAATAACTCAAGTATAACTTTGTATTTGTGAAAAATATTCAGACATATAGTATATATATGTATATATACTATATGTGTATATATATGTATATATAAATAAATGTTTATTAAATTTATTTATTTATCTATTTAATAAAATAACAATAAAATCCATGATAAAATTATAATAACAAAAATGTAGTTTAACATAAAATACACGCTATTCTACATTAAAACAGAACAGAATATACTCGGAGCTAAAGCTTCGTTAAATGAGCCTAAGCTCCTCAATTCAAGTCCTACCTCCATCATCAGAACTAGATGATACCATATTATTGTATTGTCACCGTAATATAACCAGTTTACACAATGATAGCATTATTGCAAAAAGTTCAAACTTAATTTCATACAAAATGTACAAAATGTATGAAATTAAATTTAACCTTTTTACATAGTTGCAAAGATACAAGTCAAATCTAATATAAGCATGTTAAAAAATAATAAAATTTCACGCCATACGTACGTAAAAATATTTTGTTTTCACACTTCTTAACAGCATTTTTAATATATTTAAAGTGTTATTTCACACTAAGGAAAGAAACTATATCTAAATAAGTATATTCTTAAAAGTAGTTTCATTATAGAGCTTTAATATAATATCCTAGCATATCAATTCTATAGCATTGCCATCAAAACATTTCAATTCTATACACTTCGTGAATAATACAAGCACCTACAAGTACAATAAATTCAATCAAGTTGGTACAATTTTGGTACAAGTGTGTGTAAAAAATCCAGTAAATTGGTCTATTTAAGGACGATATGAGTTAAAGAGCTTCTTCTTGAAATAGGAAAATTGAAAAAGCTCTGAGAATAAGATTAATAATAATTTTATAATAAAAAAAATATTATGTTAGGTATATTTGAGGACTTTAGTCTACTCAAGAAAAAATATTTTTTTACAATAAAACACAAAAAATATGTTTGTTTAATATTTTATAGACTGTCAACCGGGCTGAATATTTGCATTTCCTCCCTTTAGTAACGAGGCAAAGGGCGTGTGTGGTGATATAAAATTTGAAACGGTTGAGAAAAACGTGTAGAACCTTGAAATATATAAAAAAGATAGGAGTATTGCGGACGGAATAATATAAAATTAATATATAAATTGAGAATGTTGTCAAATATACACAGAAAGCTGAGAATATTTTATATATTCTCAGCTTTCTGAAATAAATTTATTAAATTATTAAATTATTTTACTAATCCTTTTACTTTTCAAATTATAATTAACTGTCCTACATTGTAATAGTTACATTTTAAAAAGGTGTTTTTTCCATACTTAATGTTGAAAGTTTCCTTGTTTCATCCCAATCAGAAAACGAAATTATGAAGATATTAAGAATAGCCTTTATAATATACTTATTTATAACAATAAAAAAGAATCCAAAAAAGTAAAAACCTAATCCTCGAATATACATGCTCGATCCAAAATATTTGAGAAATTGTTACTATGTTTAAATGTAGACATTTCCTTAGGCGGTAGGTAAGTAATTATGTCCATAGTGTCTTCCTATTGCCCATAATAAAATAAGAGTTTGTTATAGTTTGCAAAGTGCAAAATTTACAAAAGCACATCAAAATATGTTTATCCAAATTTTACCTAATTATATAAAAATATCATGTTCATCCACGATCTATTAAAGCCTGTTCCATGCAGTTACTTTGATTTATTCTCATCGGAGACTCGAGATAATTAGGTGTTGAATTTTTAATATAATCTTGAGAAGGATCGTGTTAACTTAATTTTTATATTTTGTGATAAAAATGTATATTTTTACTTGGAGTTTCATCAAGAGTCATTAAAACACTAATTAAGAATTATAGCTTCGTTAGACGTTGTGGGGTAAAAAGATTTGACCAGATATTAGGTTAGTCGCTATGTTTTCAACCACTGACTTATATTTAAGCGGCACCTTACCTGAATAAACCCAAATATTTTATTTATAAGCATACTCTTGAATATGGATTGGACCAACATCCATAGTGTATTCCGATAGAAACTAATAAATGATAGTAAATATAATTACCTCGAATCTCAAATTCAAATCACTAATACAATAATTTGGACAACATACATATTGATAATCGGTAACATTTTATGCTTTAAATCTACTAATTAATATGCATCTTCCGATATGTTATCATTTACATTACACATAAAATTGGCCACAAACGTAAATACATGCCTAAATTATTTACACGAGTACATAAAATTCTAGTAAATATTCGTTGTTGCCTTACAGCAAAGTAAATACCTTACATAGCAGCTATATATAGACGTAGCAAGGTGGCACCGATGCGACCCAATCCATAATTTGCTGGCATATGCTCAGAATTGCTCAAATTAAGCCAATTCAACCGTAACTTAATGCCAAGGTCGAATAGTTCCAAAACACCCTCATAACACCTATAAATGACTAGAAATCCTACTAAATTGCCTAAAATTAGGTATATCTTGCTTGCCCTAACTCCTGGCTACGTCTACTTAGGATTAAGATCCTATCGTATCACACGATACACTTGAGCACCTATCAATGTACGATAAGAGTTTATTAGAAGTAATATATTTTATCATTTGCTTCAAAGTGTACGTGCTTCTTGCCATGAGGCAGCACGACCAACAACCATCAGGCCGGGTTGCCGTTACCATTGTTAGTCTCACTTCTGGGACTCTTTAGGTCATCCTCACATTTTTCCGGTTCGTTTATTTCGGGGATTTTAAGTTTTGAATCTGTTTCCCTTTCGGCTTGCGTGAGTACTTCTTGAACATGGATGGTTAGTTCTGGTCGGACAACTTGGGTGAACGGTAACAGCGCTCCGGCGACGTCCATAGTGTTGTTGATGTTCCTGTGCCACAGCTCGAGCACGACACTGCGCCGTTGCTACTTATACCTTGGCGGTCCGAGCCAACCGCAGCCGAATACCTATGGAGATTCATATTTTCTTATATAAAAGTTTAATTATAAGAATTTTTGTAAGTAAAATGTTGAAAATATAATTGATATTAATTTAATTAATCGCGTTTAAAAAATACTACTAAATTTTCAATAATTTGTCAGCAGTGAAATTGAAACTTCGTATTGTTTTACATCTAAAGCCAATTTTTATATTTAAAAATCTACTTAACAATAAAGATTTATATTTATTCTTTCTTTATTTCTCATGTTTTCTCTTAACAGAGCAGCACAAAAATAAAACGATTACTTAGAAATGTCATAACAAAATCTTACTTGACATATGACAAGAGCTAGTAGCAATAGAAGAACTAGTGCTATAACCCCCCACACAACGCTGAGCTGGGTCAGAGCGAACACGTACAGTGTCCTATGACACCATTGGTTGGGCTCGAACAGAGTAGGTGCGTAGTCTGGCCACATTATACCGAGGGTCCAGTAGTTGCCGCACGCGAACCTGTAAGAAAGGTAGTCTATACAAATCTTATCTATATATATAAAATCGAAAGGTCACTCACTCATCACGAAATCTCAGAAACTACAAGTGCTAGGAATCTGAAATTTTGCATAGGAGTTATTTATAGGACGTAGGTGATCGCTAAGACGGGAATTTGCAATATTCGACTTCTAAGGGGTTGTTTTTGGAGTTGAAAGTTTGTATGAAACGTCGTGACTACAAATGCTAGGAGTCTCAAATTTTGCATGGACGTCACTTATAGGACTTAGGTACTCATAGAGACAGAAATTAATAATAATGTAGTTCATGCAGGTGAAGCCGCGGGCGGGCCGCGAGTTTTATATAAAGGTAAAGTAAATGAAAATGGTTTCTCTGTCTTTTTTAATAAGCTACAAGAATTCTTTAATGGGGGTTAAAGACTTTAGTTTTTAAGCTTCATCCTTTACCTATTCTGTAAACTTAATTACTTAGTATAATACCAATGGCAGACAGAGTAAATTTCGTATTAAGATACTCCGTTCTCTCCGTAAACACAAAACACTTTTTCAAATACATAAAAAAAATTGTAGTATTATTTTCTCCATAGCACAAATTTGTTCCTTTTAAAATAAAATTGATAGTATTAAAGTCTTCTGCGGATAAGACGAAGTGAGAAAACGAACTGAGAACACGACAAACGACGAAATGTCTTAACAGTAATCTCCATTTGCCTACCTTATAGCAAATAAGCAGGGTACTGCGTAAAGTAAAAAAAAAGTTATATATATATAAAAGCAATGTTCTTAGATATTTCTATACATTACATTTATAATAAGTTAAATTTCTATTTGAATCGTAAGATTTTATAGTAATTCCGTTAAACGCGCAAACACGTTTCCGCGTCCCACTCGCCACCCACGTTTTGTTTGCCCACGCCTTGTTTTGCCTATTTTCCTGCATCTTACCTCATAATTTCCTTTTACAATAACATTGAAACATTATGTATCTAGGAGAAGAAACAAATCGCTTTTTAGAATTTATCTTTATACGAGTAAGTCGTCGTGGCGTATGAAAATTGTATAGATATTTCAAGGAACGGTCGTTTTCTCCTTTCTCCTGCGGTGCAGAGTAGATAAATTGTACCTAGTTTTTAAAAACATTTCCGTGCCCTACTCATCACTTTCCAGTTTCCAATACTTCGCATTTTGAGTTGAAGAACTTAAAGGCGCTTTGTCTTGTTGATCAAAGAGAAAATATGAAAATCTCATTCAATGCGTTCATTTAAACTAAAATTAATTAAAATAATTTAATTACACAATAATAGTTTAAATTATAATAGGCTTTAAAACTGTAACCTGATTGGCCCAGGCTAATTACCGTGGCGGCAAACACCTGACGCTCATATATCTTCGGTGACTGATTTCATCGTTTTCGACTGTCGGATTAGCGTTAATGGAGTTGAGTAATCTATTGTTATTGTGTTAACTTCGATAAAATAAGGTGAATGTCTATAGTGACTATATAGTAAAAGGAAATGGAACCTTTAAAGGTGTGTAAGCCGAAACCAAAATATTTATTTTTATACCCATTTTTTTGTCCATGCATATAGCAGGGTAGGCTGAGGGAACCTAGTGTTAAGACACTCCATTTCTCATTTTCCGCCTAATTCTATAGACACACTTGTGCCCCTGTACCAATTATTGTGACATAAATACGCTTTTTCTCTTCAATAAATATTATTAAATAATTAATGAAAAAGCAATACAAACAATATTCGAGCAAAATGATTCGCTAACAAAGGCGCCATGATGAGAGCTCGAGGGAAATGTTCCAATTAGCGTCAGGAGGATCTCTGACAAAAATAGACTATACAAAATATAAACCGTCATATAATCCAGTATAGACTAGGAGGCGAGTGATAAAATGGATTTCTTAATTTATCTTAATGTAATTAATTCTTAGTGCATATTGATCATAAATATTAGAAAACCTGTAAATTTTGTAATAGTATTTATTCATGCCAGATGATCATTCTAAACAATAATTATTTGATAGCGGAAAGTAAGCGTCTAAAAATGAAATGGTTTGCTTAAGCAAATTGTATCAAAATTTATCTGTTTGAGGATGTGAATGTACTAAAATATTTTCATAACTTCTTGATTTTTTGCTGTATTAATTTATATTTAAATTTCATAAATGGCACGTCCAAAAGCCACATAAGAACGAATCCAGAGAATAAACCATAATTTTCTACTTCTATGAGCTAAGAAAACTTTCAAGTCAATTATTTTAGTACATACAATAAGAAGCCTAAAACAAAAGAGTACTCCTGGACTACATTTGAAATATTTCCCTTATAAACTTTTTAATAAATTCAATTACAATGGCCACTTTAACGTTACTTCGACGCGTTGAAAATTTAAAACTTGTTTATAAAGTTGTTATAATATTAATTTTATTTACAATATTGCTCGTTTGTGGCTTCGCATCTACATTGTATGGAGAGATTAATTCGAAACAATTTTTCATTACATTTTAGGTTTGTGTAAATTTAAAAATATAATATTAATCTTTGTAATTTAGATGTTTTGTTGAAATTTTTCAGTGTCTACCATCGTAGTATGTTAAAATTAGAAGTAAAACGAAATGTATCATTAGTTTTCTGCAGATCATAATGCAAGAAAACTTGTAACATGTTTAATGAGATGTTATGATTTTTCTCATGAAGCTTTTGTGGCTGGCACTAAATTCTAAGTTTCTCATAAAAAAATATTTTAAGTAGATCTACATGGGGAAACCAAGAACATCTAGTTTTACTATTCTATTAATTATTATAAGTCCGAATTTTTTTTAGACGAGAGATGTTTAAATGTACTAAGTCTAAATAACAATTTATGTTTTACATATATTTAAACTATTTAAATATATACGAATAACAGTCCTTTTAGAGTAGATTCTGTTTCTGGAAGCGAATATGGATTAAATTTTGAAATATATCAACTACCGTCAATTAATCTACTTACCACCCCATAAGAAATATAGTCAAAGTATAAGCCAGTATTCTTTCTGGCACACTGGCACTGGAATTAGAACTTCGACTGGCGAGTTGGGCCCAAAGCAGCCAACAGATGCCAGCGCCACCTGCTGCCCCACCCACTACCATGTAGACTGGAATTCTCGGTTCTGCTGGGCAATCTCGAATGTACTGAACACCTATAGGAAACAATGTAAATTTTATAATAAGTCAAAATGTTTCTGCAATTTTAATTTCTTTATATTGTATTGAATATAATTCGGTCGAAAAGTAGCCAAAATAATGAATTTATTCATGAATGATTGTTGTCTCATTTGGGAGAATAGCTCGAATTAACCAATAAAGTCCTCTCTTCGTGCGATATGTTTTCTTAAGATAGATATTACGTCCATAGTGGTTATTTACGTTTCTAGTTTATTGTTGCCTTACATTTTTTGTATCAACTAATTATAAGGCTTACTTATTACCATTTTGGTATTATGTTTAGCTTTACGCTTTATTCCACATTTTGCAGGAAGGTTTTCTACAAACCACAAGGACAACCGTGGCCCCTAGGACGGTTCTCCTTGTGGGTTGTAGAAGAACCACTAAGTTCTACTAGTTTAAGTTTTCCGCCCACATTTATTTTCTCGGGCGAAAATCGATTGTGACTTCGAACCTATAACTAATTAAATAAAGTACATATTTATTAATTTAAATACATATTTATTTTAATAATAATATTAATATTGTACCATGGGACGAGAGACAAAAATAACATTGTAATTTCTCACCTAATATAATAAATAGATATTGAAATCTTAAATTCAATTGTGGTTTAAAATTTAATTTGTTATAACAACTGGCAATATGATGTCTAGACAGTTTATCCCGGCTTATGAACCGATTCCCGGGGGATAAGTCAATAATATGTATTTTAGAAATTTGGAACTGTTACTCTAATGTTTAAATTAGCCAAGCCAATCCAAGTCAGTTTTTTTGTCCACTATTTTTATGCAGTCAGTCCAGTATTTCTTTTCGGACGAGAAATAAGTTTTTTAGTTTTATATTTATCATTTTCAACATCACACATTTCATCATTTGTACAAACAAAGTGATAAGTCACGCCCATTTTCATTTATTTAATCATAATGCTCAGATAGCGGAACCTAACCCCGCTGTACAATGTGTATATATGTACTCGTAAGCTCGACCCACTTTTAACATATACCGACGTTAGCAAACGACGTTCATCTCGCATTGAAGGTATCGGTCGCAAATATAATGGTGCAGACGAAGCGGAATAATAACGTTTTATAGCTAGAAATTCTATACAGTTTGTTATAAATAAGACTAGCCTATATTATGTTTTCAACATTTTTATGTGAAAATATAAAATTTAAATCTAAAGTACGAAGACTTTTTAGTGGTCAATATCTAACGTCAAATCCACGACTACGACGATATTGTATATATACACGCACTCTTATACATAAGTCACAATCGAAGTTTCCGTTCCATTTTCAGGATTGTAGGGTGATTCACTCTTTTTTAAATACACTCATTTTGTATGATTTCCTTTTTCAGCTTCATGCTATATCCCGTACATAGCAGGGTAGGTATAAGGAACCTAGTATTAAGACACTCCGTTCCCCATTTTCCACCTAATTCTCAAGGTATTGCGTGTTGAATAGCGGAATTCAACGCCGCGCTTTGCCTAGACATTAGAGCAAATAAATGAAAATTTTTAACTAAATTTTCATTTATTGCTAAATATTTAACTAAAAAGTATCTATTTAAAGTAAAATTTATTAAAATATCTGCCACAATAGATGAGATAGCGCCTGATACAAATTCAGTCGTTATAAATCAAAATTTTAATTTCATTATTTATAAAATCGGTTGTAGACTTACTTCGAATTAGTCTTATTCTTTTAGTTTAGTCTTATTTTTATTTTTAGTCTTAAATAATTTACTCCCCTGAAAGGGAGTCAACCTCATAACCATCGCGTTTACAATCGAATTTAATTTAACTAAAAAATTTTAAAGTTTTAAAGAACTTAATTTTTCACTAGTCAGTCAGTTTAATATAGACGTCACGGCGCAGTGGCGCACAAGCCTGAGACTGTAAACGCGACGGTTGTTCGTTCAATTTTCAATAGGGGATTCATTTATTAAATATTTTTATTTCCTCGCTCTGGTAACAAGGTAAAACGCGGCGTTGAGTTTCCCATCACAAAACCCAATACTCTGAGAATTCGGCAGAAAATGGGGAACGGAGTGTCTATGTGTCTGCCTGCTATATAAAAAAAAAAAACTTATTCAGAATTTAAACGAATGAAAATAAAAAATACAAGTCTACGCTACTCTTAAACGAAATCAAGTAAGCTCTGAATTGAAACATTTAAAATGATTCGTCTCGATCCTCGAGATAATGAAATTCAATCTTTCATTATCTTAGCTGGTGAAAAATCGTTGCGACAAAAAATACGGTTCGAGTATTATTGTAGATTGTCTAGATTACTTATTTCTTTATTAATCATGTTAAATATACATAGTATTTTTAATGTAATTCTAACATAATAGATATTTTTGGCTAATTTCAAATTTATTTTGATAGTTTTTGATTTAATCCATAGCTGAATAACAAAATTTAAGCATATGTAAATAAATTACAATTAAATCCCGTCAAATAATTAAATTAAAGAAAGTAAAGCCAATACTCACCCATGATCAGCATGATGACTGGTAACGTAGAGAGGCACGCCAGGAACACGGTCATCACAACTGTAAAGAAGAATTAATTTTAAAAAACTGTTTTAATAATTCCAGGAGTATAATCATTTTATTACTAATATCTTTTGATTTATAGACCATTAATTAAATTGGAACTTAAAATGCAATTTATTATTAACCTAAAAATTGTATTGTTAATGACAAAGCGAAAACGAGCATAACTACGTAATGTAGTAATATTTTTAAGATCAGAGTGTCTTTACACTAGATTCTCTCTCACCACTCGCCCACCTCGTCTGACCAAATTTCCTTTTCTAATATAGAATATCTTTATTTACGCTAAATTAAATGAAAGTTAAGACAAAGTGAAGCAATAAATGTTCGGAACTACTCGAGCCTGAAAGTGTTTCAAAAGCTCTGAAGGTGTAGAGGAAATTAAAACAGTCTCTCAACTGTCTTCTTTCATTTATATTACCGTAATAAATAATCAACTGTTGCCGTCCAGAGTGGATCATGATAAAATAACTGCTTTTCTGTAGAATGTATGTTTAAAAGGTATTTAGTCGGAGATACGTGAAAAAACGTGAATTATTTTGTTATTTAATATTTGTACAATAATATTTTTTGACATGTTAATAAGTTAAAAAAAATAAGGATGTCGAATTTCCACAGAAATAAAAAATAGATAAATAAATATTATTTAAAAATTAACCTAGGTAATGGCAACACTTTCGCCGCCTAATAAACATTGTCTCAATAAACGAATATTATAATTTTGCAATATTGGTTATTTCTTCCTATCCTGTATCATGTGACTTTTTTTTATTTTCCCTGCATCGCGCATATTGGGCAGACGAAGGGAGTTCACTTTACTTTCCACTTTATTTTGTAGACATTGTGTGTTGAATGGTGTAACTCAACCCCGCGCTTTTTCTTGTTACTAGAAAATAAAAATGAAAATAATTTATTCTCCTGAGTGGGAACGAACCCACAACTATCGTGTTCAAAGTAAAACGATGTGCCACTCCACTAAGAAAGAAATAAAAAAGACATTAATTTTGTGCAAGAATAAATTACTTAAATATACATTTTCTCATTAACTGATACATAAATAGATTTTTATACACTATTTTCTTGCACCACCATTTTATGCAAATTTCTTCTTGCGAAACGAAAGAATATGAAAACGCCCATTATTTCGCGCAAAGTTATCTGCGCCAATGAGAAAACATCGTTAGCGTCACACTTTTATCAATTATTCCGCTGCTTTGTAATTTAGATGCTACGAATATGTTAATGGAAGTCTCAGACACATTTATATTTATAGATCTCTTTGCTCAGATATTTATATGTCTCTAGTATCTCTCTTTTTCTTTATAAATACAAAATTATTTCTTACTTAGAAAGTAGACATTTGACATGTAGGTAGATAAACGAAGAGAGCGCAATAAAAAAAGATTTCCCGAAGCTCCTACGGGGATGGAAGAACCCAAGATTTTCCATTTTACATACCATTTAGTATTTAGTTTGTTTAGACTATGGAGATTAATCCTCTTATTTAGCACATCCAGCTTTAATCAGCTATTTCTTCGTATGCGTTCTATTTTGCCTCACATATAAAATATAACTTTACTGCTACTACTTCTATTTTTTTTATCCACACATAAATGAATTGCAATTGAAGAAAAAAACTATAGTTTAAACTTATACATTAACAAAATAACTTAAAATTTAGACTATCGGCCATCATGTTTATACGGTAGCATCGTTCCATATCTAATATTAAGAGGTAAACAAATGTTTAAAAGTATAACTTACTAGTCCTATTCATGATTTTCGCTGCTCGACACACAAAATCGACTGTGCCCGACGCCTCCATATTAGCATCTTTAAGTTGATACGCCACTGATCCATAGGTGGTCAGTCCAACACCAAGACCCAAACCAGTTCGATCGCTGTACTTTGCATGTTCTCCGCATAATCGTCTCTGTTCATCACCAGATACCTGATGATATTGAAAAATGTAAAGACCTAATGCTAGTTTATAATGAAACCCAAGTGTAAGGGTAGTTCGCAGACTCTTCTCTTCTTCTTCTATGAGATACTCTTGTAAATGATATTATGTCAAAAAAATAGTAAGAAAATACACTAAAATGTTATAATGAAATATATACAAAAATAGTCATTTAAAAAAGCTTACTTGACTAACTGAACTAGAAGCTCTTCTGGACCCTGTATCAGATAATCCGCCACTCTGACGGCCGCCCAGGGACGCTCTATATGGAGACACGCGACCTCTGTTACCTATGTTAAAAGTTATAAACATATTTGTACAAATATTTAGAATTTAAATTATCGAATAAAAAATTTTAAAAAATCTATATAATATATTTTTAAATTTTCAGTAAAAATATATTAGTGAAATTTTTATGTGAAAAAAAGTCCTTAAAGTCCTTTAATCACATAAGTGACTGTGTACGATGTATCGTCGCACCATTCCATCCAGATTATAAAGTGAGAGAATAAAAATAAACTTTATACTAACCAGCATTTTGACTATCTTCACTTGGCCGCCTTTCTCTTGATACAAGTGGTTCTTGAAATGTAAGGGTTAGACTGCCTCTAGGGCTTATTCTAGCAGCATCTATATCTCCCGTAGCAAGGCTTCCTCGAGCACTTCTTTCAGACGGAGCTATACTGCCCCTTGGGCTTCTTTGTGACTCTGGAATTAATGATCCCCTCGGGCTTTTATTGAAATCTGGACATTCCTTTTTTAAGCTCTCAGGCGCTATGCTTCCTCTTGGGCTGGTTCTTGGGCTGGGACCTAATTCTTTTTGATTCCTGGCTGGGTCAATTTGTATGCTTGCGACGGAATGTCGAGGGCTTCTGCCAACATCAGGAACTAAGGAATTTCTTGGTTGATTCCACGATGTTCCTTCTGGAACTAAACTTCTTCTTGGACTTCTGGCCGCCATGTCAGGAGTAATACTATTCCTATGACTCCTATTAAAATCTTGAGGGTTAAGGCTTAATCTGGATCCATATGCTTGATCTACAGCTAAATTATTTCTGGAAGGTGCCAAAGTGTTCCTAACTATTGGTGTTTCAGGTGTAATAGAATTTCTGGCTGACCTAGTTTCAGGGACTAAAGAATGACGAGGACTCCTATGATATGAATCTAATGCTGCATCTGGAGCTAAGCTTGCTCTTGGACTTCTTTGTGGTGGAGGTTCGAGCTCATCATCTGTTTCTGTAGTTGCGAGTGACGCTCGACGTGACGACTGCGCTGATGGCCTCGGAGATCTAGTTTGTGGTGAAGTAGCAGCGCTCCTAGAAGCTCTGCGCCTTCGTGAAGAAGATGTTCTGTGCAACATTTTTTTCTTATTCTTACTTCAACATTAGTAATGATTGCTCAATTTTTCTTTAGTTAAAAAGTAAGCTCATTTGCTAAATCTGAAACAAAAGAAAAAATAATATTATTATTATTAGTCGATAGCACAATTATATAACAAATATTACTAAAAATATTTGTGTTGCGTGGTTCTACCATTTTTATTTCAATATAGAATAAATTTGTATACAATATTAGTGTTTACAAATTGCATGGTAAACTTGGTAAGCCGAGCTAAGGCCTCAATTTAACTTCTTAGCTCAAAAGCCGCACCCAATAAATCCAAATTATATTTAAATAGCTCTACTGTTGAAGCAATCATCCTTCATTTTCTGTGTACTAGAATTATAACTGAGAAAGTGCCCCTGATGGCGAAATTATATCATTATTTAACAATAAACGTGACCGGAATGCTAATCGTCATAGTCATTAAGACATCGTGGGTCAATTTAAGTATTTTTTATCTACAAAAATTGTTTTCCTTTTTGATTTAATCAGAATATTCGTTAAACATAAGTTTAAATTATTATTTTGACTTTAATGATTTTGACTTTATCTTCTTAATAATCAGTGACGCATTTTTAACCGATTTCTTTTTTCAAAAAGGAAGGAGAAGAAGAAAGGAGAAATAACCTAATATTGGATCCACTCCCCAATTTCCGACCTATTTACGAGACTCTGAGTGTTGAATGGCGGAACTCAACGCTGCAGTTTGCCTTGTTACCAGAGCGAGAAAATAAATGTTTGTTCTTAATTATTTCTTTCTTACTGTACCATTTAATATTCTACTTCAATTTAAATTTCATCGTTATTTTATTTCAGGTACAAAGAAGTTTTTTCGGGCAAGCAATTGTTTTTAATGTTGACACCATAAATTTCTACCTTCTAATGTTTTAGGCACCATGCAAATTGAAACGACCGCTTTTGTGGAATCTTTAGTCCATTTGTAAAGAATGATAAATTGCAATTTTTATGAATTTAAGACAATTTTCGTGGTAGATGTTTATTTGGGTATAACTTTTATTAAATAATTTTCTTACTTATTATTCTTGTAATTGCGAAGGCTACATTTGGTAGATCATGGTTTAAATATGTCGACAAAAACCAGATTAAACCAAATACAGTATTGGTTTCGAAATGTTTAAGCAAAGTTCGTGCACATTTCTGTTTTGGAAAATAGAAATTAAAAGACCGTTTTGCCTGACAATAATTTGTCTTCACAAGATACAAAACGTAAGTAAAATAAGATGTTATCATTAATATAGCTGTACCTACTTCAAAACATTTTGTACCAAGAATTTTCAAAAAAAGCTTTTAAATGCTCTCTGCAGATTATTAATGGATGTTGGACTTGGAAAGTTCTCTAACAAGTTCTTTAGCAAAAAACAACATGGTACTCATATATATTACAAGGTTATTAAGTTATATTTTATAAGTCTACACTTAATGTCGTTGCGGCTTTGCGACATAGGTATAAGTGAAGATAAAGTGCGGCGTTGAGTTCCGTCACTGGACACACTGAATGTCTCAAAAATTAGGCGGAAATGGGTAACAGAGATTCTCAATACTGGGTCCTATGCCTGACTAGCTATGCACAATATAAACTTTACAAAACTTGAATGAAAAATGTCATACAAAACGCATGGTCAGTACGTAATACTAAGCAAAAATTTATGTATTCATGTATAACAAGACAACGACAAAACGAAACTACTAGATTTAGAAAGTTGAAATTTGATATAAAAGTAGGTTAGGAAAAGTTGGGGACCAGAAATAATTTCATGAAATTCCTATAGAATGGAGAATACTCGTATACCGGAATCTTGAAGTCCGAAGTTGGCTTCCAACTAGTGTCATTTACAGTACAATTAATAATAAGAAACATTAAACAACGCTACTAAAAAACAAACAAAAAGACTGACTTATATACCTATCTTACCTTTACAAATCTTTTTTTGCGAAACGATTATTCTGCGATATTACCTACTCTTGTTCGATGTAACAAATTGCTACGCCCGTGTATTTCTTTTATGCTACGAATGTATTGAAAATCGACGCGTTCCGAAACACCTTATTTTAACTTTCTTTTTTCCTGTTCAATGCTGCGAAATATTGAATTTGTAAAGTTTCGAAAATCCGCCCTGTTACAGTGACTTTGTTCAAAAATATAGGAAGTAATAGCTGACTGAACGTTATACAAAAATATATCATTTTAAATTATATTATGCATTTTTTAACTAAGGCCTTCTTCCACTTGGGTAGGCGGGCTTATTGTTACTGCATTATCTGTGAAGAAAAATTTTTTATATCTATTTTATATTCACACATATAAGGCAAGAGGCTTTTGTGGCGCAGCGTTAACGCGACGGTTGTGGGCTCGATTCCCACTCAGGGAAATAAATTATTTCATTTCATTTCCACGCTCTAGTAACAAGAAAAATTGGAAAATGTCTGAAATCTCTATAGAATTTACTATCATATCTGACTGCAATTATGATTGTAAATTAATTTAAAGTAAAGAACAGAGTGTCCGTACACTAAATTCATTCGGTCTACCCTGCTTTATATACAAGAGATGAGTAAGAAAATATGGGATCTGGCGGCTTCTATTTATGATAAAAACAGATTTTCAAGATACCTACATTTATTTGTTATATTATATGAATTCGAAAGGATAACAACGGAAATTGCGAAAATGTCAACCTTTGTGTAAAGGACACTGAATGTACACTAGACAGAACAATTTGGATGATATCTGTTTTAGACGTTGATTCTAGAATAATAGCTTAGAGACAAGTTATAAATATTTAATTTGAAATTACATTTTCTATAGTATACGGAACACGTTACGCATACTTCCCATATTTTATGGGAAAACGGTGAACGAAGTGTTTTGACGCTAAGTTCTCTCTGCCTTAAAATAAACAAAAATCTTTTGGTTATACCCTCTGTGTTATAACAGAACAAGGACACAAGCTACCGTAAAAGTGACGGATGTATGTTCGATTCCCACTCGGGGGAATGAAATATTTAATATTTTCATTTGCTTGCTCTAGTAGCAAGAATGCAATAACTCCAATATTCAGTAGAAAGTGAAAGTATATTATAATATAATATTTAAAATTATAATATTTAAATTGAACCTACGATCTCTAGCTTCAAGTTAGAAACTTCTAATAAACTATTATAGCTGAAACTACGACGGAATATTCCATAGAATATTAATGAAGCAGGTATTATGAACGTGCGATAGAAATTTCATATCTGCGAATATAAACCGAAGTTATACCGTTCTATACGCCTCAATGAACTTTCGATGACGTTTTAAAGTGCTTTTTATTTTTTAAAATACAATATTGACGTACACTCTTGTATTTTATATTGGTTGTTTAATTTTGGTTAAGAGCAGTTTTACATTTTTCCCTTATAACAAGCTAGAAGGAACTTAAATCTAAGACACTCCGTTGTCTACTTTCTGCATAACATCGAGACGAAGACGAACGAATGCCTCGAAAATTCAGCGGAAAATGGGGAATGTAGTGTCTTAATATTAAGTTTTCTCTGTCTGCTATCCTGTGAAGCAGAAAAAAAACCTTGGTAGTTAGATATAGTTTAAGTGACAAATTAATAGTATGGTATTATCACACTCGTAGATGATAAGCCAGGATCCAGGCTCATATAATTTATATGAAAGCATGAATTTTGTTTCTAATTTTACTAATTCAAAATTATATTTTTTTTAGTATTTTAATGAAAAAGCTAAACTAAAAAATAAGCTAACAGAGTCATAACAAACGGGTTTTCAAAAGGAAATAGTTTGAAAACTAGTCACAGCTTCAAATGAGTTTTATGTTAATTCAGTTTACCAGAGGTCATTTGAATCTAACTCGCGCATAACCCCGTGTCAATATAAGTTAACCATTTAGGAAGTTAAAAAGTCGATTATACAAATTTCAATATTTTAATGTAAAGTTTTTTAATCTTTACTTATTAAAGCGATGGCTTAGTATTAATATTTTTATTAATTCAAATGGTATTTAACTTAAACAACTGTTACATATAAGAGTTGTGTTTGACACTAATAAATTGTAAGTACATAAGCACTCAGAACTTTAATTTTGCCATACAGGGGAAAAAAGGAGAGATCTCCGTGTAGCCTTTTTAAACCTGCAGAAGGCCTTTGATTGTGTGCCTTGTCAGAGACGATCCAAATATAATATTTAATATTAAAATGTGTAACAGCGAGAAATAAGAAAAATGGAATAGATTCTTTAATACATAACAACTCTACAAAAAAATAACGTCGAAATAAAAGCTAATTATTATTCCAAAAAAAAATCGCCCGATTCTTCAGAGTTTCCTAAAGTTATCAGAGAGCTGTCATCGATCTTTAATTGAAGACGAAGAACCAATTAATTATGTTTGATCGAGAGCTGCCCTCGATCGTAATCAAATATAGCTTATTGCTCTGACGAACTAGACATTATCATTTTGTTATGGAATTGGCAGATGTCATGGTGGTAATAGATATATTAAGTAGTTTAATTATTCCAACAACAGAATAGAAAATAGAAAAGATAAACTTAATTAAAATTCAGCTTCACGCAGGCTGCATAGCAGGGTAAACAGAAGGAACCTAGTGTTAAGTAATACACACCAATCGATGTTTTCGTAGAACTGTGTTGAAAAATTTGTGTTGGCGAGTGTTGAAAGTGTTGAGCGGTGTGTACTCCGATACATAAATGCTCGTATCTTTTGATTGTATTGACTTAGAAAGTTGTTTTTTCTGTGCTTTAAGGGACCATAAACCTGAACAACGGGTTCGCATTCCCAAAATGGGAATGCGAACCCAGAACCGTCATACGTCGAGCCACTGCGCTACGACGGTCTCTATAATAATGGTTTACTAGACTTAATTCAAGTTAAGCCAAATAACCCATAGACTATAACTAGTTCAATGAAGCGTCATATGATAACTAACAAACTATGTCGCCAATAGGTCGACATATTTAACGGTGTCTGATCGAACTTCTCGTTAACCTTATAACGCTTGAATAAATTTGTCATTATTTGTTTCTATTATTCGTGGTTTTACACGTGATTGTGTGTCGATAAATAATATTTGTACATAGAATATTGGATTGGATAACCATTTTAGTTTAACTTGTTTTTAATCAACTAAAAATGAAAGCCCGTCGTGGTGTAATGGCGCAACGTCTATGCGAAAAGCGACGCGTGCTGGTTCGATCTCACTCGAGGAAGAATTATATTAAATTTAACTTTTTTTATATAAAAACAGACGAAGGTAGACGAAGTGTG
This sequence comes from Heliconius numata, assembly GCA_016802625.1. Taxonomy (NCBI): domain Eukaryota; kingdom Metazoa; phylum Arthropoda; class Insecta; order Lepidoptera; family Nymphalidae; genus Heliconius; species Heliconius numata. Next base: position 130,768 of record JAEBDU010000112.1, read on the forward strand.
GCGTTAAGTTTCGCCACTCAACAAGTTATGTCTTGACAGTTTTGCGACAAATGAATGAGGAATGGAGTGCCTTAACACAAGGTTCCATCTGCTTCCGAATGAATGAATGAACAGAATGTCTCAAAAATTGGGCATTTACAGACATTCTGTTTTAAGTGGAGAGCAGAGAACGGAGTGTCTGAATACTAGGTTCCCTGCGGTATGTAGGGTGAGGCTAAAAAAAAGTTTTATCATCATAATTTATCTTCCATGTTCAAACACTTAGACCAACCGAGCTATGACCCAATTAGCGCTCTCGCTATTGCCCCAATTTCATTTATTTTTTTGTTGTTTAGTATAAAGCCATGCTCGTCAACTAAATATTTTTTTCCAGCTTTGCGCTGTATTCCGCCTATAGTAGGTTAGGCAGAGAAAACCTGATATTAATTCGTTCCCTCTACATTTTCCACCCAATTTGCAAAACACTTCGAATTGAATAGAGAGGCTCAACACCACGATTTATATAAAAATGAAAATAATATATTCCTCGAGTGGGAATCGAACTCACAACCGTCGAATTACCTCGCAAAGCAGGAGATGAAACCTCTGCCTACCCTTCTATTGCGAGAATTCGACGGGTACATATACAGCATGAAGCTAAAGAAAAAAAATGCTATTGATAGAAAATTTACGAAGTATGAGCTAAATTTGTGACCTTTTTGTGACATTCATAAATGCGTGAGTAAAGCCGTCAAACAAAATAATCAGGTAGGAAACATTTGCGGCAAACCAAAACTTCTTATTGATTTATATATTTTTTCCTTATTGAAGTCAATCATGTTGCTTTGAAATATATTTATTTTGTATGAAAAAATGTCAATTTTTTTGTTCTATTAGGCCACAACGACCTCATTTATTACTGAATTTTAAATAAAAAAATCAATCGAATAGCAGGAATACCTTTCCTATATTATTCAATTTAAACAGATATTATTCATAAATTTACAAATAAGCAATATATTTATACTATCAATACTAGAAAAAAATTACATGTGTCGAGATAACAAGTGACGATATACATAACTACGAACTTTCTAATGGAGCAAGCGAAGAACGGAGTGTCTTAACACTAACATCTTTCTATTATCCGTAATTGACGTACTGTCCTAATGCAATATTCGTTCCACATTCATATTTAAACACACTTGCAATCAATGTTCCGATTAAAATACAACAATATTTTCCAAATTAAAAATTCAATCATTAATTTTCACTCAAATGGAACAACGAACTTGAAAGCTGTCCGTCCTAACAATACCTCGAAATATTATTAGCCCCAATACCAAAATAAGCAAAGAAATACAAATTCCTAAATATAATATAACATATTCCTCGAAGTTCCATTTTGATAACCTTTTAAAGGCTTAATAACGGCGATAAAAGCAAATATTGTTTTTATAAACAATATTGTTATTAGGGGAAACCGTGGAAGTAAAATTTCACTCGAGCTTCTATCAAGAAAATGAATAAATTATAAACGTTTAGCTTATTTGGTTCACAACGTCGACTCTACAGTCTACTTAAAATAATGTAACTTCATTTAGACGATATACTTTGTTCTTGAAATGTAATAATAGCTGTTTACTGAAGACTTTTTTTAAAATGGGAAGTTTTTTAATATTTTGTTTTTAGCGTCACATTGTATACAGCACACTGCTGGGTAGGCGGATTGCGTGTTGAGTTGCGGAACTCAACGCCACGTTTTGCTTCGACACTGTAACGAAGAAAATGGAACTATTAAATATTTAATTTGCTCGAGTAGGAATTGAACCTACAACCTGTCGCGCTTACAGTTTTAGTGTACATTTACTACGAGGTGTAGAATGATGAAATTTGACATTAAAGTATAGAGGAACATTAAAAAATCCCAAATTTCCCAAAATACTTACGACAGCGAAATAAAACGGGCGAAGCTGCGAGCGAAGCACTAGCACAAAAACAATCTCGATCAAAGAAATAAATTGAAGAATTTCATATCATTTGAAGAAACAAATACTCAATAAGTAATGAATTTATCGCCCTCCCCTACTAGAATTGCATTTCCGTGAAGAATGTATGCTATACACGCTGAAAGACAATCCACACCCACGATCAATGAGAACATTAGATGCGAACTAGATATATAACTCGTGATTTACGTAGCCTATTGTAAGTAACAGCTATGTCATAAATGAAGGTATCCTCATAATATGATCAAATGAGTTTGTTGTGTAAAACGATTTAATCTCAGGAACTTTGGATAGTTAACTTATCGGGGAAGGCATAAAGGCATATCATTATTTTTTTTTTTATCAGCTTCACATTGTATCCCGCACACGGCAGGGTAGGCAGAGGGAACCTAGTGTTTAGTTACTCCATTCCCCACTTTCTACCGAATTCTGGAGGCATTGTGTGTTGAGTGGAGGAACTCAACGCCGCAATATCATTATTATTTTTTGCTATTTCACATAACTAGGATGTATAGGCTTGTAGGATGACCTTAGGCACTAGCAATTTGTCTAAGCAAAGTGAATTTAGTGTTAAAATACTCAACTGAGTATCGAAACGAAACACGAAAGTGGGGAATTCCTTACTTTCCACCCAAAAAAAATCATTTCATTGAAATGAAAATAAAACGAATGGTGTAGCTGCACCAAGGCTATGTTTAGCTATGGCTTGTTTAGCGGTAGTAGTGAAGTGGTGACAGAGATATACTACGTTTGGAACATCGACGTGCCCTGTAAAGGATATTTCAGGCTTCAATAACCATAATGTAGGTGGCTTTGAGATTTAAATTTCCATAACTTAAAATAATTTAGGTATCTTCCAAAGCTCCAGATATTAAATGTTAGAATTTGGCATCTAGGTAGGTTAGCGAGTATAAGGTGACCCCCAGAAGAATTTTTTTAAAAATTAATATTGAAACAAAATTACGGAATATTTCCGGAAATGTCCACCCAAAGTCAGACAGAGCCTCATGTTAAGTTCCATCATTTAACACGTAATGTCTCTAAAATTATCTTTAACCCCTAAAACCTCTAACACTTTAATGAGAAAACCGTGTAGCTGAAAACAAAATAGAATGTTTTGATATGACTATATTACCCTGCCTAGTTCATACTAGCTAAAGCTATATATATTCTAAGTAACATTTACCTCAATATTGTAAATTTAAAAATAAATAATAAAAGCATTGTCTTGTCTAAACTATTAAGCCTATAATAAATCTCTTATGGCGCGTTGCAAATTGGATGCGAAACTCCGTACATTATCTTAATTGCATAGCCGCATGCTCCACGATGCCGGGATGATTAATTTAATTCACCTAGTAATTTTGTTTCATATAATTTCTTCGTTAAGTGAAAAATTAATAAATAATTGCAAAGGAAAAATGAGATTTTTTTGTGCTATGGTCGTAGATTGCACACGTTGGTAATAAGTTCAAAATTATTATTTTTTTTGTATTTTCCGCATATAGGGTGATGAAGATGTGAAGTGGTGGAGTTCTACGCCGCAATTTGTGTTGTTACTATAGCGAGGAAATTAAAATATTTGAACCCTAAATCGTCGCCTTGATCAATTACCCTAAATTGGGTTCGAATCTACAATCTTAACTTTACAGCCAGATACTGTCCCACTGTGCAACAATTGCATTTTGTTCATGCTAAAATATATATAAAAATTGTGCGTCGACGTATTAGATTTTTTCTTACAGAAAAGTGGAAAACTTCACTTACTTAGCTTCACGCTGTATCACTGGCGGGGTGGCCAGAGAGAACGGAACGCCAAACGCTAAAATCCTTTACGAGTATACCTCTTTCACCTCGTACACTGTCATCAACCTCTTCATACATACCCTCCGGAGGGACCTCATGCTTTTTACGTGACCTTCCTCCAGTATCTTTGATACTGTGTTTCCGAAGGTCAACCGTCTCCCTCTCTCACCTCTCACTTTTTCATCATAAATCTTTTTCGCCATTCTTTCATCACTCATTCGTTCGACGTGCCCAAACCAGATGGAAAAGTGGAAAACAGTGTTTATATTATATATTGAATTTTCATACAAAACTCGGAGATTAATTGGCTAGCGCTAGAGTATCCAAGCGGATTTAAAAAATGCTACGTCCAGATTTTTTGCGAGAATTCAATATTTTCACCTATATATCTAGAGGATAGGAATAGAGGCAGCGGTATAAAGATTGACTGTAAACATGGCAGTTGTGGGTTCGAGTTCAGAGGAAATAATTATTTTCAATATTTCTCTCTGGTAACAAGACCAAAGCTCGACTTTTAGGTCACTCAACGATCCGTGTCTTAAAAATTGTGTAGGAAACGAGGTGTCTTAACACTGTCCCCATATCCCGCTAAATACAGGATACAGGCTAAAGAAAAAAAAACATATTAAAAGAAAATTCCGAAAAACATTTTCTATAAATATTAAAAGACAGTGACCATAAACGGATAGTGCCGACTCTAACATAAGACTGAAAACTTTGTAATATAATATTTCGTAGCGCTCCGAAGTGTACGCTACGAGTGTACGGGTGGAGGCAGCCACCAAAAATGGAATCACTGAATATAAAGCGAGTAATGAAATTTTTATTCGTTACAAAATGAAATTAAATTTTCCTCTAACGTGGCATGTATAGCCAAGTCTAGCACTACAGATGTGGTAACGGATCCAATCATTATATTTTTCCGTTTTCCCTCCAGTATATCCGTTAAATCAATGTGCCATTTGAATATTGTCTACGTTTGTGGGGTTTGAATTCCATACCGCAAAAGAACGAAACCGAAAAACTTATATAGGACTTATAACTTTATAGGATCACCTCGATGTTTTCTACCAGTCTATCTGTCTATCCTTCTGTTTATCTGTCCGTTTGTTAAGAACTTCAACATTAGCATAATAAGGCTTATATAGATTTGTTTCATGACATGTCTGCATCATCGTGTCCGAATTGTTTGATTGTTGAAGTTGATTCGTTTCGTTGATGTAGCATATAATTTGTGCTTTTATTTCACAGGTAATTGTGGGCTTATTGATATTGATACGCCATTGAAATAACCGCATATGAAGAAATCTTATGGTGACCGGTGAAATTTTCCAAGTAGTAGTAAAGTTGCATAATATGCATGATACGGATAATGAATGTATGACACGGAAACCGTCTTAATGAAACCACATACTGGCAACATGAATGATGAATGAACATTTTCAAAAATATATGGTCCTATGATTTATCTTGTTGTGAACCTAGTGTTAAGACACTCCGTTCTCCACTTTCCCCCGAATTCAAAAAATAAAAATATAAATTGAAACAATTATTAATACATTTAAAATTATCAGATGAAATTGGTTATAATACGTCAGATAAAATTCGAGACATAACGTGCAAAGACGGTTTATTAACAAATAAAAACCATATTATACGACAAGCATAAAACACGTAATGGTTTTCTAGAGAGACTACATACTATATGTGTTTTGTAGTTTGTATGTCACACACATACATACATATATCGCTTTAATAAAAGATCTGACTTCTCAAAGCTCTAGCTATAAAGAAAATTGATAAATCCTATTACTTTATTTTTATTGCTTGTTCTGGAAATTACAAATACTTATGTATGATTTTTTTATTAAGAAAAGATTTATTTTTTCAATTATTCGTTACATATAATTTTCTTGTTACTTGAGTTAAGCTTAATATTAAGACATTTATTTTTTATAAATATAAGCCCCTTGTAGCTCAGCCGACACAGCAGCGACGATTGAGGGTTAGAATCCTCCATTCGAAAGAATAAATTATTTTCATTTCCTCACTCTGGTAAGGTGAGAAATTACTTAATATGCAACGAGACAAAAATTGAGCGCTGCGCTGGGAACGGAGTATTACTAATCTAACTTAACGTCTCCAGTTCGGGCGAAAAGCGGAGAACGGAGTGTCTCTTCACCTTGTGTGAAGCCAAAACATACATATTTCTATTATCTGTAGTCAGTTGAACTAATACAAACTTGTCTTAGAGTTGTGAATAAGTTAATTTACGTGTTTGTGTTGGTTGGAATTACTTGCAAGGGCTTGTGATTGCTTCCTTTGTTTATCTATCGTACGATGAGTATTCATAAATAATATATTTACACTACGGTACAGTATTTACATTGTTTTTTTATCACCGGGATGGATAGTAGGTTCAAACTTCACTCAGGACAATGAGGCACAAAATTTTTTTATTGATTATTCTTTCTTACACTACAGACTTACAATCCGTACCTTTTGTCATCGTAAACATTTCTTTTCATAATTTTTTATCTTTAGATATTACTTAGGTTTTGTTAAAAATAAGTAATTATAATATCTTACATGTCCTAAAAATATACTATCTAATAAATAAATAAAAATACAGTACTAACACTAATAAATCGCAATATACACCGGACCTCACATTCCGAGTACCGACGAAAGGCTTCACGTATTTCATACATTTTTAGACGTTCCAAGAGCTGTCTTGAAATATTTCATACCACGAATGAGCTTAAAAGCTTCTCTGATGTTTCTTACGTGTGTTAAAGGAATATAGAAATAATATAATAGACATATGTTTCTGTATAACGATCGTTTTGATGGTACGTGTCTATATGTACGCTTGATTTTTTATTGCGTAGGTACTGAGATACAAACCTTAGTAAATGGGTAAATATATTGAATGTTGAAACGTGAGGTATTATCTGGAATAGATGAGTTTTTTTGAGGTCTTAGTGGCCTAATATGATAGAGGTTAACGTGAAGCTTGCAGTTTGGATCCCTACTTATATGAACTTTGACATTTCAATTGTAATATTTTCTCTTTCTTATCACTCCATTTCTTGGTATTACGGACAAGGTGGATAAGGCGGAATTAGGCTTAGGCAGGCTTTCCTCTGCCTAACCTGCTATAATGAAAAAGCGTGAAGCTACTTTTATTTGGATGAGTTAATCATCATGTGCCTTTGTTAAGACATCAAAATATCTTATCTATAGTTTTGTCAACCAATGCAGTCTAAAGCTTCGGGAAGTGAGTGAATTGGAATTATCTATTTTAATAATTCCTCTTATTTTACCCCATGAGCAATAAAATACAAATTTGGAATTTTTTTCCATTCGTTAATACTACTATATTAATTTTTTTATATACAAATACTAGTGGACCCGAGCGCGGCTACACCCGCTTGAACTATACGAATATTTATTAAATATATTTATGAAATTATTTTCACTTTTCAATAGAGAGATGCGTTAAGCAAGCTCATTTTGGGTGACGTTTTCTAACAACAAACTTTGCAAATCGTTGCTTAGCAACGACGGTTGTTATTAACATGGCGGAATAAATTGTATGTCAAATTAATAAATATTTTAATATATTGGTATTTATCGAAAATATTACAAATATGAGAAAAAAAAGTATCCTATGTTCATCCCGGGACCCTCAAGTATCTCTATATGAGTATTTTATCACAATTAAATTAGCGGTTTGGCCCTGATTGCGTAAAAGACAGACAGACAGACAGACAGAGTTACTTTCGAATTTATAATATAGGAATGGATAAACATCAAACATTAATAAGGAAGCAGAATAAGGAACTCAACACATTAGACACTTGCATTTCAAATGTGAAATTCCATTCCATTTCCTGCCTCATGAAACCTTAACATGAATAAATACCTGCGCGTTCCACCCGAGGCCTCCTGTAACAACAGAAAGGCAAATAAAAGGCTCGCCTCGTATGAAGCCAAACAGACGACAAATAAGAGGCATTCGCTAGGATTCTAAAGCTCTTTGGTGAAATTTGATCAATTATATAAGAATTGGTGCTTAGAAATGTTGAAGAAGTTTGCTGGAATCTTCTTAGATTCCATGCCTCACAAAAGATATCCGATATAGTTTAGAAAATGTTGAAAATTTTGCTATTTATTCTTTGAAAAATCAAATGATGGTTCAAATGACCTATCTCGCCCATTTTAATATATTTTTTTAGCTTCACATTTTATTGCTGATAGCAAGTAGACAGAGGGAACGTAGTAAGAAACACTCTGTATTCCAAATTCCGTCCAATTTTCGAAACAATGCGTGTATTGTAGACTTAAATGGGAATCGAACCCGAAACGAACACGAACCCATTGCGTACACAGCCAACTGCGCCACAATAGCCTCAAATTGCTAAGAATTTTAAATCGAATTATCTGCCACTAATAACGTCCAAACTTGTATGAAAAGGTTGAAATGATAAACGTTTACAAAGTCAAAGATTTTTTGGTGACGACTATGAATTATGAAATTGTTCAAAAGTTACGAAAAATATCTTGGATATTACGAATGTAAAAAGATCTTTTTGCCAAGCGATTTAAAATCTTACCTCTCCTTCTTAAGATTTATTTTTCTTAGTTCTGAAAAAAAAACTTTTTTAAATATTTCAAAACGATGCTGACAGGCTGTGCTACTGCAATTTTCAAGTAACATTGAAAAATCTATTACAAGTTTGGTATTTGGTATTTGTATTTCGTATTTCTCTTGTATTTCTATGACAAATATTTTGAACTAAACTTGTAATGTTATTAACTAGCTCTCGTCAATAACTTTGTTTGCGTGGACGTCAGGTCGCAAAATGGAAAAATCTCGTTTTTTCGTGATCTTATCCAGAAATTTTGACAAATCCTCCCTAAGTACTCTAAGTACGGAGTGTACCTCCGTAAACATATTAAATTTTAACTTTCTAGTTAGGTTAGGTAATAGAACGATTACGGTCACTCAGTAATGTTTATTTTCTACGGCGTGTACTATACACACGTTTTTCTACCTTCTCAGTGAACCATACAGTAACTGATTAATTTAGCAAATATTCTTTAAACCTAGGCTCCCTAATCTATAAAACCATGTGTTACTACTTTTACACTTTTATGTTTATAAAGCGGCCTATACGTTGCTATGGCAACGGCAACGCGTATTACCAACATTATATGCTTCAATTGGTTCACTAGTAATAATAAATAGCCGTACTAAAATATCAATAATAATCAATAATTTTTCCCTAACTACACTTAAGTAAATATTCACATTAATTCAAGCAGTCGAAGCCGCGAGCGGTCTGATAATAACAAATCAGCTTCACGCTGTAAGGTAGACAGAGGGAGCCTAATATTAAGACACTCCGTTCCTCACTTACCGCCGAATTCCTGGAGACATTGGATGTTGCGTGGCGGACGTGTTCAACGCCGCGCTTTACCGCGGCAGATATAGCAGAATGAAAAAATGAAAATATAAATTTAAATAAATATTTCATTTTCTTGAGTGGAAATCGAACCCACTACCTGTTGCAGCTACAGTCCCACTTTGTGCTCCTTCGCCAAGACGGTTCTCAATCAATATGTTTTGTAGGAAAGCATACTACGATATGAATATTGACATAAAAATTTAAATTCACAGCGCTTCGAACACTATGCACCTCAATCCGTCAAGTCAAAATAGATTTCGTTTAACATTTATTCTACTCATTATTTTATTATAACGAAGCATAAAGTATTGTATATTATATATGAGTATATGAAAATTATACTTAAAATGAAAATTATTATCGAAATTGGTATACGAATTAATGAATATTAAATTTAATATGTTCCACTTCGACAGAATTATAAAGTGCACTCAAATTGGTCGTTCATAATTAAAAGAATAATATGAAAATATTATAGTTGTTGCGCCCGTCGTATTAAAAAATATATGATTGTGTATTGGAACCTCACTCGGGAGATTAATATTTTTTTTTAGCTTTCTGCTGTATCCTAAATATAGTATAACTAGAGAGAACCTGGGAACCTAGTGTTATGACACTCCGTTCCGAATTCAGACACTTCCACTTCTCACTTTCCGCCGAATTCTTGAAGCATTACGTGTTGAGTGGCGGCGTTGAAGTCAAGGCCGCGCTTGGTCACCAGAGCGAAGAAATTAAAATATTATTTCATTCCATCGTGATAATATTTAAATTAATTTCAATTTTAGCTCTGGTATGGTAAAGCGCAGCGTTAAATAACAAAAAATAGGACGGTAAGTAGAGAAAGGAAACATCAAAACGCCATTCCACTACTTCACGATGGATTTCCTACTTTTGGACATAGTGTCAATTAAGAGAAGTTATGAGGATCCATTCATTTAAGGTATTTAATTGTATAAGTCTTATTTTTATTTTCAGAATCAAAATATCATCACTCTAGAGTCCAGATAACTCTAATTTTCTCTTATCCGCCTCCCGTCTCCTGAAAATCTAAATAGAACTTGAACGTTCAGTTGGAAATATTTGTATAAAGTTTTACTTGATTAAAGTCACGTAGTTTGAAAATAAACGCTGAAACTTATTGAAAAAGATTTACACAGCGCGGCTTCTTGGTACTAAACTAATTACAGGTATATTTTTTAGCTTTTTGCTGTATCTCGCACATTCGGCAGAGGGAACTTGGGAACCTTGTGTTAAGACATTCCATTCCTCTCTTTTCGCCGAATTCACTGCATTTTGAGTGGCTAAACTTAACGCCGCGTTTTGCCTAGCTACCAGTGCGGGAATAAAATATTTTTTTCCCCGAGTGGGAATCGAACCCCCAGTCGCGTTTATAGTCGCACGCTAGTGCCCCTCACCTCAGCCTAATAAAAATATCGTGAAAAAAAAACCATACGTCTGCCACACTTTCCAATTAGTTAGGGAAAAACTGAGAAGATTCCGTACTTCAAATACAGGATCTTAGAGGATCACCTTGTTGTCCGTCTGTCAAGACCACTTATCTCGAGATCACGTGGAAGCATCAGGCTGGAATTAATATCAAATATTCAGGTCTACGGTCCCTCGAAACACATAAAAAATTCAAACTTCTAAGTCAACGCAAAAGATACAAGCATATATGCATCGATTTTGCTGCATTTTATATGAAATTCGCTGCGTAATCAAAATCTATAGGGTACATGGACCTACAGTTATGAAATTTGGAATAAAGGTAGAATTTACAATACAAATATAGGAAATAAGCTTTTATTTGCAATTCATTTCATACAAAATGCATACCTATGTCTGCAAATTTAAGTTTGTCAACTTTCTTTCCCTAAAATTAATACCGAAGCCTTAATCGATTTCTTACATTTTCCGTTCTTTTATTTAATTAGTTTCTGGATGATTGAATCTAATAACTCACTATCTAACTCGTCAAAAAGACCAACACTTCCGAAGAATGATTTGTATCCGATACTAATCAAATCTATAAATAGAAAATGTCAATCTCTTGCCACGATAAAACTGAAGTCTATACTTTGTATCTTTTTAACTTCGCGTTGTAAAGCAAAAGAAACCTTATGCTAAAACACTCCGTTCTCCGTTTTCCGCTCAATTTCCGAGTCATTGCGTATTGGGTGACCGAAACCAAGGCCAACGCTTTTTTAATTATTAGAACCACAAAATGAAAAACTAACTCCCCTGAGTGGTAATCGAATCCACAACCGACACTCATCATGTTTTTCTAATAGGTCAATATACCTTATATAAAAATATACTAAAATAGGGCAAGTATGTCTCAGAAACAGACAGTTATTACGTGTGTTTACAAAACAGTCGCTTTCTGGGTTAATAGTGTGGACTATCGATTTATAGACCGCCGCGACTGCTTCAGTTCACGCGAAGTTTATCTTTTAAACTACTTAAGGAGCACTTAACCGTTTTGACGGTTTTTATATTTATTTTTTCTACTAATCACTTGCATTGGGTTTACCTGGACTTTTTTAATAAAATATATATTTTATAACTAGATATCACCCGCAGCTCGACCTTGGGTTGAACATATGAAACTCTTCTGTTACTCGGTGACCGACAGTACAAAATGCACAAACGAGAGTAGGTTTTTTTTTTTTTCTTTGAAGGTATTTACATTTAGTTGAAATATTGCATGTATGTAGGTTATGGAGTGCAGGGCAGTTCACTAAGAGAGGATTATCTTACTTCGAGGGAAAAAAAGTTTTTTTCCATTTTACGACTTAAACGACACGCAAATGTAAGTATGTGGATCATAACTAGTCGTATTATTTAAAAATACAAATTAACCTTTTAGTGCAAGTGTGGCAGGCAGAGACAACCCAATACGAATTAGTTTTATATATATGTATGTATATCAAAATTAAGAAGTAGTCTTTAATTATTAACCTTAGAAAAAAATTGTATTTACAAACAGACGTATTGTTATATGTACCTATAGGTACATCTAGAAATTATAAGAAAATATAATTATCAAATATATCAGCGTGTTAAGAAAACATTACGTACAGGGGACCTTATTATGCAAGAAATTTATGAGCCAAATCCTACGTTATTAAGATGGGGTGAAAGATAACACAGTGATTAGTGACTAAGTTAATTTCTTATGCAGTACTCAAAGAGGTAGTTAGTTCGAGACTTTTCTCTGGCTGCGAGCAAATTTAGATTTGTCCCCCACTCCTATCTTCTATCTCGTATATATTATATACAAACTAGTTCTTTTTTGCTCCCACTATTAACACTATATACAAAAATTATATGAAGTAACCCCAACACACATAACAAAATTTTAAAAAAAACTTATGAAATAAAAAAGACATTTATATAAAAAGGACTTCATAAATTCAAACACTGTAATCGTTCAGCGTTACGCTCACGAAATTCATTCCTTACCTTTCGTTTCGTATCTGTTTGTTTATCTTCATCAATTTGGCCGAATTTCTACGAAACGGTCGACGCTTATTAAATTACGCCACTTCGCTGAGTTCGCTGAGAGAAATTGTATTAAAAAATATAATAGATTATTATGCTTTTTTGACGCGAATCTTTTATTATTTAACACTAAGCATCCACTATGATTTCTTTTGAGTGTAAATATGATTATTCTATAGAATGCTTAAAATGTTTATGTTTACTCCCTGAATCCTAAAGAATAAAAAAAAATCAGTATCTAGGTATATCAAAATTAAGAAAAAATGTTTTCTTTACACTCTTCAGCTTCAGTTTCACAACTCTCATATAACATGGCAAACAAAAGAAAATGTTTCCTACGAAACTGCACTGGAGTACCACGTATCCAGATATTGAGGATGATATTTGAGCTAGTGAAGTATTATCCGGTTAGATATCGGAATCGAACCCACAACCTTTACTACACATTTACAGCCAGACGGAGTACCTACTGCAAAAAGGTAACTTTTATTATACCCGTAATAAAAATAAAAGACATCTTAAATTATATTTTATATAAGGCTTTTATATATTACGTTTCTCTATGACTTTTATTAAATTGGAAAACCAAGGACATAACAAAACCAATGTTAGTGCCATTTCAATTTCATATGGTCGGGATATTGCAACTTTTGTACGATATGCCACTTGAGTCTTTGTGGTACTGTAATAACGTGTAACTGTAGGGTGGAAAAGAAAAATTATTCTTTTTTCCCGCATAGCAGGATAAGTATCGAGAAAGCAGTGCTAAGACATTTCGTAGAAAGGACTATAGGATAGAATCACCTACTAGATATTACATTATTTCTACATTTTTTAAATTTTTTCTTTAATGTAGGTTCTTTTAAAAGTAGCAAACATATATAAAATTTACCTTTGACAGTATCTAGATAATTTGCTTAAAATACTTCGCCATTATAATTTAGCTGTTATACCCAAAATATTATACATTTTAAGTTCGTTAAACTTTCCTACCTCATTATGGACGGTAAAGTTCCAAATTACTCAGGTAATTGGTACTGTACGAGTATTTTAGATTAATCATTCAAATTGAGTTACAATTTTGTTACTGAAGCCTTAAAACTCTTAATGTGTGACTTGAAGGCAAATTTTCTTATGTCGACTAAAATTCTACTAATAGTTTTTTTATAACTAGTAAATCTATTTTTAACCTGTACATGTAGGCTGTAAGGACGTCGTGGTGCAGCGGTACATAGTCTAACTGCAAAAAAGGTGGTTGTAGGTTCAATTGTGAGAATGAATAATTTCATTTATTTGATCTACACAAGACGTTGAGTTTCCGCCACTCAACACGCAATGTTTCGAAAATCGAACGGAAAGTAGGGAATGAAGAGTTTTAACACTACCTTCCCTCTGTCTACCTTGCTACGCGGGAAAAGTATGAAACTGCCAGAAAAAAATATAAAGAACTTCGTTTGCGTGGACTTTATGAGTAAAATTCTGTTTATTCCTTTTTTCAAAAGAATTTTGATAAATCCTCACATAATTCTCACATAAACTCCCCAATAAACATGCTAAATTTCGGCGTTCTGCGCCGAATTATTTCGCCTATGCATTGTCTGTTAGCCACCCAATAACGGAAGAGTTTTAAACATATAGATTAAATCAGAATAACCAATAATTTCTATTATACTTTGAAACAAAATTGAATTGAAATTGAACCACAACTACCAATTACAGGGACAAGTTGAATGAAGAAATGAAGTGAAAGTTACGATACAATCGGACCTATAAAAGACAGAATTGGTGCCATTTATGGTCCAATCCAGAGAAATGTTTATGTGTTTTATTGTTACCGAGAAAATTAAGAAGTGACATTTATTTGGATTCGATTGTAAAGATAGGTTAAATTGTAACCTAGCGTTAAGATACTCTGTTCCCATTGAGATACTTCCACTCCCTACTTTCCGCTGAATTCTGTCGAGAACGGAGTTTATTAACAATAGGTACCCAGGTTCCCTACCCTGTAACCTACTCTGCTATATGTAGGATACAGTGGTAAGCTAAATAAAAAGAAAACAAATCCTCGCTCAGGTAACAAGACAGAGTACGTCGTTGAATTACGTCAATCAACACGCGAAGTCTAGAAAATGTGGAGGAAATGGAGAATGGAATATCATAACAATAGGTTCCTTCTGCATATCTTGCTATATGCAGGTTCCAGTATATAGCTAAAATAATAAATATTGAATAATATTAATATAACAATGTCTATTGATGTATATTATATTTTTCGCTTTGTTACTGTCGCTCTAGTGGACGGTTATTTTTTGCCGATTTTTCAAACGCTTCACTGGGCATATGCTCCATTCGTATTCAGTCAGCCTTTTTATTCACTCTGCTACGTTTACGTCAAATGTGGAGTTTATAAACATACTAGCTTAAACACCTGCTTCGCCCGTATAGTCAAATGGTAATAACAATAATACAGAGATTCTAACAACGTATAAATAAGTTGTAATAAGCGCTATTAAAATAGATACTCATAAGAAAAATTGTGTCGAGACACTCCGATCTCCGATCTCAGGAATTGCATACATTTTGGTGAACATTAACTTTTGCCACTTTTGCCATAAGTGAGTATAATTATACAAAACGTATTAAAAAAGTTAATTAACATCAATATTCATTAATAATTTCAAAGGAAATGTCTACTAAAAGATCGTGACAATATTTCGCTTTAAATCTTCTATAAATATCAGACGCAACGGATTATTTGTTTCCGTACCTGAAACTATATTGGGATATTCCAAGAAATTCAAATAGATATTCCAATAATCAGGATTCATTCCTAGAAAATTTTAATTATACATCAGCACTTGACAAAGTTATATTAATTAATATTTTCTTATATTGCTTACCTTTTACTCTTACCAGAACTGCAGGCATAAACAAAAAGGACATATACATTTAAAAGAGGCTATTTACTTCTTATCGCCCGTTTTCAAGTAAGCTTTTTAAATAACGGAACTTAGCACCGTAATTCATGTTAAAACTACTAACTAACTCAAGATGGCGTCTATGTACATTACTCATAGGTGCAGACTCATAGGAGCAGGTTCAAATAAATGAATGCAATAAATCTTACGTTTTTTTTTTCCTAAATATTATATTAATAAAAAAATTGTAGGTTCCTTCAAATCCAACAGAATCCAATATTAAAACACCGCCTTTCAACTTTCGCTCGATAAAAGGTCGTATTTTGATTGACGGAAACCAACGCCACTAATGTCATAGCAGCGCAGTTGACAGCACAATAACAGCAATTTAGCGTTGAACGAATACGATAGTACATAGTTCAATGAATTCCAAAAAAAAGAATATTATAGTTGTATTGTATTGTTTTAGTTATATTGGTACTTTCTCACTTATCAGGGCAGGCTGTGGGAACCTGGGAACCTGGTGTAAGACACGTTTTAATTAGGACACTTCTGTTCCCACTTTCCACCGAATTCTGAAGGCAAAAGTGGGGTTGAGGTTCGAGAAACTAATGATTGTTATACATTTAACGTAAATTATATTTTAAAAGAACAATTCTTAAGTTTGTATATTTCTGCAGAACTGATACAACTGATTTTCATCACGGCGATTAATAATTGATTGTAAGAACCAAATCGAATAAAGAATATTTTGATTTAGTTTTAATTGAGGATGTCAAAAATCAACAATACAATGTATGTGAGACAGCAATCGAATCAATACTATGTAATCAAACGATGTGTAAACAGGACAACATTCGGAATGTAATCGGTCATCCAATTACGGATCTCTGAGCATCGAACAGATCAATGAAGCTCATTTAAAAATGGACAACATGATAAATTATGTAAAAATTCAAAAATATATTAAAATTGTATTTTAAAAATTACTTGATTAAGGCCCTCGTGGCGTAGTGACACAAGTTGGGAGTTGGATTCCCATTAGGGGGGAATGAAATATTTAATTTCTGTCACTCACACCAAAATTAATATTGAACGCAACAAAAACAAAAGCCTTAGCCCCTCTCTCTCATTGTTAAAAAAATTTAAACACTAAGTTTTAATTGTTGTTTTTAAAGCAGAGCTGTTCTCCAGCTGTTTCGTTCATTATATATTTTTTATATATTTAAAGTATTATTCCATGGCTAAGAAAGAAAAATATTTATTTTAGAAAACGTATAAAAAATGTAACGTAGCTGGATTTGAACCCGAGCCTCTTGGATACCGTCCAAGCGCTCTGACTACTACGTCATACGTTCTCATCAAGCTACATCGAAATTCTTAAGCGCTTGTTACAATTTATTTATGTTGTTAAAAATATTTTAAACATTTTCCCCAAATTGGTACCACTATCAATAAAAAAGACTTTATGCCGATGAAAAATCTAAGCTCAATCGGAAAAAGCACAAAATCCATATTTTTGCTACAAGCTTTTACAGATCACCTAGTCCAGGCTTGCATCATAAAAAGGTTTTCCATGTAACAAATGATAGTCGGACCAAATAACGTCGCGATCCGTCTTCCTCATTCTCTAAATACATTTCGTTTGCGGTAAAAACTGACCCTATTTTAGTTCTTCGCTTGTTTTAAAGGAATATCTGAGTAATTGTGAAAAATGAAACGAACGCTTTTAACCCATTATGGTTGTCTTGGTAAGTAGTAGAGATTTCTTTTACAGTAAAGTGTTTGTTTCTATGATTATTTATTTCAAAATTACAAAACATGAAGAAATTTTATTTTTAATTCGTTTAAAAACTTTGACTACGCGAAACTTAACATTGTGAGTTCGATTCCCAGTAGGGAATAAATTATTTTCATTTCTCTCTCTGGTGTCTTTCTTGGTTCCCTATGCCTACCCGGCTATATACAGAAAGCAGCGTAAAGCTAAAAACAAATGTATGAGTTTTATAACCGCGCTTGAAAAATGCCTACTATCATTTTTTTATATAGAGAAGTCTTATTAACTTAAGAGTGAGTCGCGCTGTATTTCGTCTCTTCTTATAGTTTATACTAGTCTAGTTTACTAAAATAGGCAATCCCAATATCCTCTAAGATACGAATAAGACATTAAATAAAACTAACATAAAGCATAGTTTAGGTTACTCTTAACCTAAATTTAAATATTTGAAATTGTAAAATCTTCGAAAATTCTATAATATTGGTAGTGAATAAGAAAAACATTTTTTTATGTAGCTTCGACGTATAATATGTACGAATAAAACCAATTGATAAGCCATATATAATGCATGGTTGTCAAAAATAGTTTTTTATAACAAACTTTTAAATTACTTTCATAACTTGCTATAACTAGAGTTTTACCGTGACAGCCTGTTTCCACGTTATACAGGGTGGAAGAGGCAGCGCTTCTTTTACTGAAACTGCATATAGGGTAAAATATTTCAAACCCAAAATTAAAAAAAATAATCAAGGTACCTCAACGGTTTGGACGTAGGATTTTTTTTTCATTTCACGATTTTTATCCATACCTGTATTTCGTGTCACGCACACATACGTAAACGACGTTGCCGCTTTGACAGGTAAGTGTGTGCGTGCCTATGTTATACTTTACAAATGGCGTTTTATTTTAAAACGACAATTTTATTATTTATTTTGTTTGAAAAAAAACTTTTTTATTTTTAAGAATTATTTTTTTTCCGAATTATATTAGGCTTTTATAGAGTAGTTAAACCTGTGGTTTCATTTAAAGTGGCGCTGACAATTCCACCCTGTATAAATAGCAGGCAATTTAGTTTTATTTTCATATTTTGTGTACTTTGTGTCTGTTTGATATCTGTGGATATCTGTTTTTAATAATTATAATTATGGGCTGCCGTGGTGGAATTACAGTTCCGTTCCTCTAAGAATTTCAAGAACTCCTCTCTTAGTACCCCTATACACACTCTAATACGTATATCGAACTTTTTCATAATTTTTTATTTGCAAACACCCTCTATATGAGAGGTAGATAACAAGTGTTAAAAAATCCCCATTATAAACCTCCCTTATTGAATAAACCCCCATATATCTAAGACCACGTTTCCAACTAATAACATTTTATAGGGTCCTGGCCGCACGCCAACGAGGTTATTGTAAAGCTATTATCTGTACTGGCTGAAGCACACCACTGATAGACAAAATGATTGTGTTGAAAATTTACTTCTTTTGAAGGTGTTTATAAATAGAAAAATGCTTTTTGTTTTGTTAGAAGCTTAAGGGTCTCGTAGCGCAGTGCACACAGTCTGTTTGTAAACGTGACGTTTGCGGGTTCAATTATCACTCGGGAGGATGATTATTATATTTATACATTTAATAAAATTGTAACTGATCACTGATCTGTACATACAAGAATTCAAGCAGACGAAGCCGTGAGCGGGTATCTAGTTTAAACTATTCTCAATTCTCCGCTCTGGTAGACAAGTGGTGTTGAGTTAAGATTGAGCTGAAGGTGAAAACAGAGTGTCTTAACATTAGGTTCCCTTTCTCTATCTATTCGGGAACAAGTATTTGTGTTGCAAGAGCAGCACTAATAATTTATTCCCCCTGGTGGGGATCGAACCCACAACAGTTACGCTTCCAATCAGACGCTGTACCCAGGCATATTTCCCCATAAATATAACACATAAAAGATTAAATTAATACATGAATAATTAACAACGTTACGTCTGTATAGAATCTTCTTATTGAATCGATTTCGTATTATAAACTGAAAATAGGTCCTAATTCTGTTCTATAACAAACCTAAGCTTTCAATCGCAGTTTAAAGCTTTCTAACTGATTGGTATCTGTTTAAATTGTGTAATATAATAGTTGCTGTGGCGGTAAGCTTTTGTAGTACTAATATTATTATAATTTTCTTATAATAAACAGGTTTGGCTATTATTTATACATTGAACGGTAGATAGAGTTTTCGTCCATTTATATTCTGTCCTGGTAAAACTAAGTAGTTTCACGCTGCGATCAAACCGGGAAAATTAAAATATGTTTTAAATATAAATATACAAAGTTGATATTGCGAACATAACATGTTTTTTTGTCAGCTACACGCTTTACCCCACATGCAGCACTGTAGGCACGGGGTGCCTAGTGTTAAGGCACTCCGCTCCCCAGCTATCGCCGAATTCTGGAAGCATTGCGTGTTGGGTGTCGGAACTCAACGTCGCGCTTTACCTCAACACCAGTACGAGGAAATGATTATTTTAATTATTTCATGTCGTCTAGTGGGAATCGAACCCACAACTTGCCGCTTTTACAGTCATACGCTCTTGGAATAGCGCAGCAACTGGCCTCAAATTACATGTATTTTATTTAAAACTGATTATCTTTGACTTTAAAGCTGCTTCACGCGTGTTTAGGCATAACAAGATAGGCAAAGAACAACCGTGGCATTTACAGTAAATCCATACCTATATTATAAATTTGAAAGTAACTCTGTCTGTCTGTATGTCTTTTACGCAATCAGGGCCAAACCGCTTATTTAATTGTGATAAAATACTCATATAGAGATACTTGAGGGTCTCGGGATGAACATAGGATACTTTTTTTTCTCATATTTGTTATATTATCGATATATAGCAATATATTAAAATATTTATTAATTTGACATGCAATTTATTCCGCCATATTAATAACAACCGTCGTTGCTAAGCAACGATTTGCAAAATTTGTTGTTAGAAAACGTCACCCAAAATGAGCTTGCTTAACGCATCTGTTTATTGAAAACTGAAAATAATTTCACAAATATAATTAATAAATATTATATATATATAATAACGCGTAGCCGCGTTAGGGTCCACTAATAATAAATATATTTTTAAATTCTTTTCACAAATGCTGACAGAAGAATTACAACAGCTTTTTCTTTAAAACTAGTTGGACTCCGATATTTATTACCTAGAACTTAGAAGTTGGAAGCTTTCTAGAAACTTTGAACGTCCCTTTTTCTGTTTTGAGTGTTGATATAGCATTTTGTCTTATTTTCTTAAACAGTTCTCTTTTGTTTTACTTAGTATTTGTTTTTACTTCGTTGTAATAATATAAATCTACTACAAAGATGTTAAAAAAAGTTATTAATAGCTTCTAGTTTATCAACTTTTATTATCTAAATTTTACTTTTAAATTTGAATAATAAGAAGTAGAGTTTGAGCTTGCTTTATCCCGCATAATAAGACAGGCAGAAAAGACTTAAGACACTTAGTTCGCCATACTCCGCATGTTAATGAACTCTACACAAATATTTATTTCATATATTAATTTACCAAAAATGTTATATTTACCGTCGTGGCTCAGAGGCACAAGCACGCGACATTAACCGCGACTGTCGTGGGTTGGATTCCAGCTCAGGGTAATTAAATATTTCATATTTTCATTTCCTCGCTCTTGTAACGAGACAAAGGCACCACTCAACACCCAAATCCTCGAGAATCTTCTTAAGAAGGAAGAAGGAAGGGAATTAAAGTGAATGGAATCGTAGTATCGTAACGTTAAGTTCCCAGGTTCCTTCTGCCTACCCAGAACATAACGTAAAAGAAGCTAAAAGAAAATGCTTAGTTTCTATTTAAGCAAAATATCAGGATCCTTTCACAAATTAAGGGGAACATGGTACGTACAAAAATAGCAATCACTTAACTACCTAATGAAGGTATCGTGTACGTATGTGAAACAAAAACTTTGCTCCGAGATTACTTCAGGTGAACGTATTTTACGTACTTATTTACGAATAAAATGAACACATAAATAACTCAAGCGAATCTCTTTATATTCATTCTTATATTGAATTCGTGATTTAGCTTTTTTTCTCTCTGTAGGTAATAATAAAAATAATTCGAATTAGAAATTCAGTTTAATACTTCCTTTTAGTTCCTCTATATCAATATATATATATAGGTGTCAATATACATCATAGTTTATTTGAAAAATGATTAAGTCGATTAAACAGCGAGACGCCGATACCAGCGATAGGCATCCATTAACGATCTTATTATGTAAGAATTCTCGGTTAAAGTTTATAATTTGCATATTTAGACTAACTGGTCCAGTACAGGAACTAGAGGTATTGGATTCGTAACTAATAAAGTGCAAATATGTATATTATTTTAAAGCATAAGTATCTCTGCCTACTTTGCTATAATACATATTCCAATTCCATATTTCCAATTAAAATTTCTTTAAAATATATATAAAAGAACCATACCATACAGGAGGAACCCGCATGTGTCATACACAACTCTTAGGCATGTATTCATAAATCACATTGGCACGCTCGAAACGCCATATATCAAGAATTCAATTCAATTCATAAATCACTCTCAACTCTGAGATCGATCTCGAGAGCGATCTTGAGATGCCATTTCAATTCATAGATTATTAAAACGGCATCTCAAGATCTATCTCATAGTTGAGAGTGGTCTATAAATAAGGGCCTTAGGTATTTCCATTTAACCATTCAGGCGACACCAAGTAACAGCAAGTACAAAAAAATTTTACATTATATTTTAAAGGCATATGTAAAAATTTTACATATGCCCCATGTGAAAAAAATATATAATTTTAAACTAACAAAGTTTATTTGTTAACAATAAACAAGGTTTCCGTAACTTTTCAGCGAGCTTGAGTTAAATCGCAATATTTTAACCAACTTTCAACCCTTCTCACATTGCGGCCGCAGTGGCCGGTTGATTAAAACGTCGTCCACGTCAGATACGAGTACGTATGTCAGAAATTGACTTCACTTGTGGACAGCGCTGGAAAATGTACCTTCACTTTACATTTTGATTATTCGTACTTGTATGGACTTGTTTTTTTTTATTTTAGATTTTTTTTATTTTATGTCGATTATTGAGTTATTGGGGGAGGTAAGTGAGAGTTTTTTTTTCTTCACGCTGTATCCCGCATATAGCTGGGCAGAGAAGCCATACAGCATTTTTAGTATATTTGAACTCAATTGCGCGCTCCATCTACCTGAGTGGGAATCGAATCTATAACCACCTCGCTCATAATCAGACTATTATGCCTTATACTTAATTTTAATTGTAATTTAAAATTTCCAAAGCGAGGCGTTGAATTCCAACACTCCACACGCCATATCTGGAAAAATGGGCGAAAAACAAAGAACGGAATGTCATCATAACATTAGGTATGTAGTGTACAGCGTGAAAAAACACTTCTTTAGGCTTCTTTTAATAACTGTAAACAGAGAGATTGCAATAATTAAACCACGGAAGCCCATAATTATAATTATTAAAAACAGATATCCATACAATGTCCACACAAAGTACAAAATATGAAAATTAAATTAAATTGCTTGCTATTTATACAGGGTGGAATTGTCAGCACCACTTTAAATTAAACCACAGTTTTAACTACTCTATAAAAGCCTAATATTATTCGGAAAAAAAATAATTCCCAAAAATGAAAAAGTTTTTTTTTCAAACAAAATAAATAATAAAATTATCGTTTTAAAATAAAACGCCATTTGTAAAGTATAATATAGGCACGCACACACTTACCTGTCAAAGCGGCAACGTCGCATACGTATGTGTGCGTCACACGAAATACAGGTATGGATAAAAATCGTGAAATGAAAAAAAAATCCTACGTCCAAACTGTTGAGGTACCTTGATTATTTTTTTTAATTCTGGGTTTGAAATATTTCACCCTATATGCAGTTTCAGTAAAAGGAGTGCTGCCTCTTCCACCCTGTATAACGTGGAAACAGGCTGTCACGGCAAAACTAGTTATAGCTATAGCAAGTTATGAAAGTAATTTAAAAGTCTATTATAAAAAAATATTTTTGACAACCATGCATTATATATTGCGTATTATTTGGTTTTATTCGTACATATTATACGTCGAAGCTGTATTAAAAAATGTTTTTCTTATTCACTACTAATATTATAGAATTTTATAAGATTTTAAAATTTTAAATATTTAAATTTAGATTAAGGATAACTTTTTCGTATATTTTTCAACGTTAATAATGATTAAGTAACTTAGAAAGACCTCGAGAAGTCGAGTCTCATGGAATTGGAGGGACTTGGTCCTAGGATGAGGATATGATCACTACGTTGGAGGACAGGAGGCTTTTAACTAAAGGTACTCTCCGACTATTTTGCTGTGGAATAAAACATGAGACTAAAAATATTTGCCCCACATATAACAATAGGACAGGATCTGACTATGTTCAACGCTCAGTAATGGGGAAACTATTACATGTAATTAATTACTTCCCGCACCTTTTTTGGAGCGTAAGACAGAAGGAAAAATAATAATTTATATTTTAAAAATACCGGTTTTATTAATAATTGCTAAGATGGAGAACGTGGATTCCATTCCCACTCAGGATATATGTATTGTATACGATAATATATGATAATAATTATTATTTTTTGTTCTATAATAGCAATAAACTTATTAATTTATAACCTTATATATGACAGAAAGGGTTAAGTAGCAAATAATATCTAGATTAATTAAAATTTACTACAAGAATATTTTCTATTTTACTATGAATTTTAATTTATTAAAACCTGCAAGCTGAATATTTATTAATCATTTCTCTACATAATTGATTCTGCTAAGAGCATTAAAAGTATCTTCTTGAAATTAATATTAAGATAACGATAATTAAACTTTATTCGATTTACCTTTTTCAGCCTCACGCTTTTTCACGGTGTATCATGCATATGACACTGGCTTACTATGTTATATGCGGGATACACCGTGAAACAAGCGGGAACCTATTGTAAAGATAATCCATTCCCCATGTATCGCTCTATTTTCGATACATTACGTGTTCAAAGGCGCTTTATGTAGTTACTAGGTCGAGAAAATGAAAATAATTAATTCTACCCAGTAAAAATCGAACTGATAATCGACGTGATTCCAGGACGACGGCTGTGGGTTCGATTTCTACTAATATTTTTTTTTCCTCGTCCGAGCGCGGCGTCGAGTTGCACCACTTAACACAATATGCCTCAAGAATGCGATAGAAAGTTAACACTAGGGAACCTAATGTTCCCTCTGCCTACCCTGCAAATAATATTGTCAAGTATCTAAACTAAAAAAACAAAACACTAAGCATAAAATGTTATTCTAACTAGTACACTACGTCACAAAATTTTTATTTCACGTTTATAAAAGTGTTACAAAAACATTTGGAACGAAACAAACGTGACAAGTGAAGAGGCGAAGACAAAGAAGGAACACTTTTGTATGCGAGATTTACATAAGAAATAATAGATGGTACAAAATCTTCTTAGAAATATAGAGCTTTTATTTTTTTTTGTCATAACGCATTTTTTTCGTTTTTGCATGTTAGGCTCAAATAATGTGTGGCCCTCGTAGTAGGAGAGCATCAAGCTAGAGATGGTTACACGTTCGATGCCTATTCGGGGTAATGAATTATTTTCACTTCCCAGCTCTATTAAAACAAATATGCCGTCGTGGCGCTAAAAGAAAATGAAATAAAGAAAAGCGGCGTTGAGTTCCGCCATTCAACACATAATATCTTAGCAATGTTGGGAATGGATTTTTTTAACACCAAATTTCCCAAAATGAGAATTGGCAGACCAAAACGGAGATGGCGGGACGAGCTGGACCATTATAAACCTGACTGGTGCTCAATAGCGCAAAATAGACCAGAATGGAAGAAGTGGAGAGAGGCCTTTGCCCAACAATGGGATGGTGCAGGCTGGTTAAAAAAAAATCCCTTGCCTACTCTTTATAGGGATTATCGGGATACAGGTTGAAGATAAAAAAGGAAAATAAACATAATCATACCTTTATAGGATTAGATCAAAAGCCAATATTTTGTTATAATTATTAGGAAACAGCCCATACATTTTCCACCGCATTCGATCATCTAAATAAATTGAAAATTGAGTAGAAAATTATTATATAATTCACTGCCGGTACCTAGATAGGTGGTTTCAATCATTATTAGATTTTCACTATTACTGATACTCATATACGAGTAAAATAATAGTGTAATATTGTTTTAAAATTTTTATTTGTATGTCTATCGGAAAATTATGAAATTGTATGATAAGATTTCAAGATTTGGGATTCTCCAATTTAAGTTGACCTTGAGTTTATAGAACTAATTATATTAAGGAAATTTTGAAGTATTATATTATTTTCATTCTTATTAATATTTTGTTTATAATTTACTATACCTAAATGTAAATAAAATTGAAGAAACTGTGATTTCGAAATAACCGCGTTTTTTCAAGTACATGTACCCACTTATTTACACGATACGTGCATTACAGTATAGATAACCATATTAAAATAATTAATTATTTTTTTCTTAATTACACTTAAATATTGCAGAGAGAGTAGAAATGGGTGAAGCAGCATATGGGCCACTAATATTACATAAAATCTTCATTTTGAAGACGAAGAAGATTGAAAGCTGGTTACAAGGTACCTAAGATTACTCTCTCGACTCAAGTTAGTAATTAGACTTCCGCTTTATAAGTACTCTTGTATGGAAGTCGAAAACTTGAAATTCGAAAGCTTAAACTTTGCTTAGCGCTGTGTAAGACTTGAAAATGCTTACTCAAATACCCAGAATGTTTATAGCTCATTATATTATACAAAATTTAGCAGATTAAAAATGCATTTTCGAGTCATGGGACATGAATTCTCGGCGAGGGAGAATTTATAGTGAATCAAGGCCTGGTGCCAGGAGCCTTTACACCAGGTCCTCTCATCATACCTTTATACGTTTTATTTTACTAACTTGGAAAAAACAACAATTTTAGTTTATTCTTGATGTTATCCCACGCACAAGCACAACTTTTGTAGGTTCGATTTCCACTAGGAGGAATGAGTTATATTCATTTTCTAGCTCTGGTAAAAAAATAAACCGCGGCGTTTAATTCCACCACTCAACACGCAGTCCCATGAATTGGGCGTATAATAGAGAACAGAGTGTCCTAACACTTGGCCTATATATTATGAGTACATACAGAGTTGAAAAAAATATTTTTAACTTATAATCTTTTAATGAGCTCCACTGTTCCATCGTTTAAAACATATAATAAAAAGGCTATAACTTATGTTATAATATATCATTTAATATCATAAAAGGAGAACTTTTACGACCGATTTAAAATAGGAAATCAAATAATAAAACTTTATATTGAGAATAATGAAATGGACACGCGAACTCTATACTCTTTTATATTTAACTATAAACTTATTTATGGCAAACTTATGAGGAAAAGAAATCTAATATCTTTGACGTGATAACGTCTTATGAATGATGTCAATATTTCACAATACTTTCAAAGTGACTGTAAAAGCGACTGGTTCTAGGTTCGATCCCCACTAGAGGAAATTATATATTTATTTGAATTATATTTCTATTTCTTCGCTCTGGTGTCGAAGCTAAGGGCGGTGTTGAATTCCCCCAATCAACAGGCAATGCCTCCAGAATAACTGTAGCGTTATCGGTTTCAAAAAACGACACTTTTTTCTAATTTGATTAATATATTAATAAAAAAACCTAAAATACTATAATAATATTATTATGAATATCGAACTTAAAGTCAGTCCTTGTACTTCATTCGGTGTTACAAATATAAATATTTAAAGATTACCCATGTTTAGTTATGTCAGTCTGTCAGTCATTTCTGTTAGTGTATATTCACTTATTGTTTACTAACTAGGTAAATATTATTATTTCGTATACTCTAAAAATGTATTCAAAAAATGTATCTTGGCTTTTATACAATACAACCGAAACTTTTTTTATATTTTTAGCTTCACACTGTTTCCCACGCATAGTAAGGTAACCACAGGGAACCTGGGAACTTCATTTTAAGACATTCATTTCCGTTCGTCCGGTCCGTTCCCCCGTGTGGGAATCAAACTCGCAACCGTCGTCTTAACATACACACGCTTGTGTCTCTGCGCTACGATGGCCTCAGTGTATAATTTTATTTTTTATAATCCTATAGTACAAATAAGAATCATATATTGATATCTTATATTTATTAAATCAATTAAATTCAAAAGACGCGTATAAACATTTATTTATATTTTATTAGTTCGGCTTATAGAATTCAAGGCGATTTATTTTCAGCAATTCGCTTCCAATCCCTAGCAGAAGTCGAGGTGATTTGCATAGACTTTTGTTAATTAAAAAAGTTATAGCGGTTAACGATATCGGAAAATTAAAAAGATTGTAACTAATATAATTAAAATAAACTTGTGATTATTGTTTTATATACCTAATTATTAATTCCTTTAGTCGTGATGGTTAAGTAAGTTTAGTTATGGATCGCTTTGTATATCCTTTTAGGGTTCCGTAACCCAGATAAAAGAAACGGAATTATTGGTGGTCCGTCTGTCTGCTAATGCTTATATTAAAATGGTAATAGTTAACTGTTTTGAAGCTGTAATTCTCTTTTCAAGTAGTTTAAGCGGGCGAAGCCTCGGGCGGGGCGCTAGTCTTAAAATAAACATTACTTTAATTATTAAAGAGTAAAGTATGATACTAGTAACCTACCTGGGTGGTCTCATTACTTTCTATATAGCTAAATAATATGTAAAACTCAATGAAATATATTTTTATTAATTTTTTTATTTTTAAAGTATCCCTTAAAATCTTAAATCTTACCTGAAGAAGATCACTGAAAGTTTCCAAATAAACAAAATTACAAGGAGACTAATAGGTATATAACTATAATATACATTAAGGACAAAAGCATTAAGCTGTAAAAATTGCAGAAAACTATGTTATTTCTAGCTCCCGTGGGCACTTTCTAACAGTGCTTCGTTCATACCATATATATTTTCACACTTACTTCGTTTTATTATTTGAACACCTACATTTTCAGTTGAACAGCATTGTACTGTAAACACAACGGTTGTCGCTTCGATGCTCACTAAAGGGAATGATTTGAATTAAACTAAATTGAATTCAACACGTAATGTTTCAAAAACAAGGCGGAATATCCTGCTATGTGGAAAAAAGGGTGAAAAAAAATATGTATATTAAAAAAAAATTACTGTTGACTGAAAAATATTTTTTTAAATTTAGTTTCATAATTCCCGCCCAATTTTCTAGATTGCGTGCGTCGGAACTGACCGCCACACATTATCTTATAAAAGCGATGAAAGAAAATTAATTCATTACCCCGAGTAACAATCGAACCCATAACTAGCGAGTTTACAGTCAAATGCTATGCCGCTGCGCTACTACAGCCTAGAAATTAATTTTATACTAAATATTCAGCCATTTGGAAATACAATGGAATAAGGACTTATACCTATTTGGTTTAAAATCCTTTTTGTTCAGTTCCCAGTGGTTTACTTTAAATGCTGTGCAAGCTCCACTTTTAGTTGTAAAGCTAAATTCACGCTAATTGTATGAACTACGACTACTTTGACTTTCCCATTACTAATTTAAATATACGTTTTAAACTGAATAGGTAAATATTTTTAACAGGAGTAAAGGACCCTATTTATTTTCTAGTAAAGATGGATATAAAAGAAAATTATTTTAAATAGCAGAATAAAAAATACGCACTGTGATGCAATGGATACATGGTATATGTAATTAAATGTAATATTTGGGGAAAAAATTTTTAGAACGTACTTAGAAAAAGCCA
Source organism: Heliconius numata (assembly GCA_016802625.1). Lineage (NCBI taxonomy): Eukaryota > Metazoa > Arthropoda > Insecta > Lepidoptera > Nymphalidae > Heliconius > Heliconius numata. Next base: position 160,176 of record JAEBDU010000112.1, read on the forward strand.
AAAGTGGAAAAAGAAGTAATAATAAACCACTCACTTGTTAAACGCATAAATGGAAAAAATCTGTTGAAAAATAAAGAAAAAAGTCATAAGCAAAAATAACGCATGAAAAGAGTTGTTCCCTTTGTTATACGACTTGATTGTTTTTGCTATTGCAAAAACTTTGACGGTAAAAGGAAATAGATTTCGCGCTTTGAATAACATGTGAATTTTATGTTTTGAGAAAAAAATCTATTGTTTCGTCCTTCCTGAACGAAATGGTTCTGAAATCAATTTTCATTAAGGTGCCTCGTGCCTCTTTCATCGACCTCTTCATCCTCATCCTCACTCGGTTCTTTATGGCTACCTCGCTAAACGTAAAGTGTGAAGCATGAAAAGTCATGTTTGTATGTATTTACAATATATGTAAATGTATATTAATGCTTAAAACGTTACTAAGCAACAAAACATCAAAGAACATCTTGACATACAAACGACCTGTTATTGTGAGTGCTCGTTAAAAGAAACCGTCCTATAATGAACCACTAGAATATTTACTTTAGTACTATTTTAAGACAATTTTTGGAGTTCCTTACCACGAAAGAAAAAAAACTGAACTTTAGATTACTTTGTTGGCCGTCTGACTATATATCTAACTGACTGTCAATACCTTACCTTATCTCAAGATCACGAGGAGGTATCAAGCACAAAAAAATAAGTTTCCGAGTCAACGCAATTAAAAGACACGAGAGCTAATGTATCGTTTTTGCTGCATTTTGTACGGTGTTAAGCGCGGCGTTGAATTCTGCCACTCAACACGCAACGCCTCCAGAATTCGGCAGAAAGTGGGGAACGGAGTGTCTTAACACTAGGTTCCCTCTGAATACCCTGCTGTGTGAGGGATACAGCATGAAGCTGACAGCGTAAAGCTGTATAGTGTTCTCCATGTTATTAAAACTATAGGATACATCCCGTGTATCTATAATTATGAAATTTGGCAAGAAGAACTTTGAAGTTACAAAAAAATAAAGGTAAAAAAATCCAAAGAATGAAAATTCATAGTTAATTTAGTATGAAATGAATGCATACGGTCGAAAATTTAAGTTTATCACCACCACGTTACGTTTCCGTAGATCTACAATCATGAAATTGGTAAAGGTTCTACGGTGGGCGATACCGACTCGCACTTGACCGGTGAAGAAAATTATACATTTATTTTTACAATCTGTTTTAGTCGGGTGTTATGTTCATAAATAATATAGCAATTCGGTAAAAGGAGACACCAAGACTTTTTTTTTCAATTCGAACCATTAGACATTTAAGTACAAACAAAAATTTCTAACAAAAATTCTTCCTCGGTAAACGTTTGTTGAATATGACAACCCACATTTTTTATTTCATACTTTTAATTCCAGAGATTAGCGCGTTCAAACAAACAAACTCTTCAGCATTTTAGTATTAGTATAGATATAGAATGGATAAGTAACAAAATTAGGCTTTATAGCTATTAAATTACGCTAGCTGCGGAATATACTTGAAAGGAGGCAATGTGAAATTGAATTTGATACGTTTAGAACAAAATGCTAAATTCGTTTATTTTAAGAAATATATCGTGCTTAGTTTGGTTGTAAAAGTTTATTTTTATATTTACGACTAGTCGTCGGCTGCAACTTTGTTTGCGCGTTTAAGACGTAAAATCTTTTCTTACTGGTTCCGTAGGTATTTCGAGAAACCCTCTCTTCAGGGAGCACTCCCCTACGCTTCGTAATCTATAGAAGTCTCAAATTTCATACAAACTCTGAAATTTTACATAATATGTACAGGTTCTTTGGGGAATGAAAAGGGGGGGAATGAAAATTTGGAAGAAAATCCTACTTGAACGAGTAAAACAAAAATTTATACTTAAAAATATACACAAACGGAATTGCGGGTTGCAACATATAAAATTAAAACTTAATATACATACTCGTACGTAAGAATTTTATAAAAGCGTTGCTAAAAATAATCTCATACCCTATCATATTTGCGGCATTAAGACGGCCATAATAGTTTATTTATATACATTGGTATTTCATTATAAATAACTCATTCACCTATTCATGCCTCGTCTATAATTTTATCTCATAAGTACAGTAGTTGCGGAGACAGAGGGACCCTAATGTTGTGCAATTTTCGAGACATTGCGTGCTAAATGGCGGAACTCAACGCCGTGCTTTGTCATGTGGCCAGAGTGACCTGTAAAGGTGACGCTTGTAGGTTCGTTTCCCACTCGAGGGAATGAAATATTTAGAAAATCTATGAAAGCGCGGCGTTTAGTTCCGCCACTCAACACGCAATGCCTCAAGAATTCGGTGGAAAGGGGGATCGGAATGGCATAATAAAAAATGAAATGACTTAAAACTAGGTTCCCATGTTCCCTCTGCCCATCTTGCTATATGTAGGTAAAAAAAATTATGGGACGTGAACTCAAACCTACATCCATCGAAAGATCAAAAATCTAACGATTCTCCACTGCGCCACATTAGCGTCCGATTGTTTCCTAGTAACAAATATCATCGATTTTCTATTTTAAGCCCACTTCTTTGTGTGACGGTGGATTGCCATGACGCTCTGTTATCTACAATGTGATATACTTACGCATTATATCTGACACTATACTTTACATTATAAAGATATATTATGTATGTCTGTTTGTATATGAAAAGTAGTGAAAGAACACTATTTTTCGGTAACTTTACCGATTTTTGATAAAAAAAATATAGCTTCACTCTAGCCTTCATACTTAGTACGATCGACTTTAGCCTTTTATTTTTCATAAGAAAATAATAAGTTAATAACAATTGAAAAATAATTAAATTTCAATAATAAAAGCAAATTAAAGAAATATTTTTAAAAAAATCGTGGAAATTACTAATAAGAACCCATACTAAAAAACAAAAAACCCTTACTGAACAACCAAGCTGAAAACCATTTCCATGTTGCCTTTGATAACCAAATTCGAAACCAAATGTTGATTATTGACAAGATAAGCCGATTTAATTTATACATGACCACCTCATGAAAGTTTGAGTTCACTTTTCAGTAACTTGCGTATAAATAAATACATAATAAGACCCTAAACTGGAGTTAGTTTGTTGGTATTTGCGGTTGGGCTACTTCAATATGCACAAAGGTAACACCTGTACGGACAGATACAACTATATTCTAAACTATAACCAATTCGTGAATAAACAAATATATATATAGTCATATAATAATCAGCTTCACGCTATATATCCCGCACACAGCAGGCAGAGGGAATCTAGTATTAAGACGGAGTGTCCTCACTTTCTGCCTAATTATATATATGCCTATATATACTCTTATAATAATGTCCTAAAATGCTTCTTCATTCCATAAAGCTTATTTTACAATACTCACATATTAACACAGATATCGAAGACTACACCACAAATCTTTGCCACTTCTATTAACGCGATCGCCAAAAGAATGATCGACAGCTCAATCAATCAATCAGTCAATCAATCGCTCAATCAAATTTTTTTTAATTCTCAATGCACATGTGATTTCCGAATCTACAATCGAATTTAATTAGTCAAATAAATGAAACCATTTATAATTTAAAGAATAATTTCTAAGCAATCACCTCATAGTAAAATAACGAACCACACTAATATTTAAGAGCTGAAGAGCTTGTTAGTTCAAGCGGATGATTGTAAATGACAGATTGTGGGTTCGATTCCCACAAAGCAAATGAAATTATTAAACATTTCATTTCAACACTCATGCTATTAAATTAGATTTTAGTTATTTTTTTAGCTAAATAATAAAGTAAACATAAATCACGTAAGCTTTAATCGTGACACCTCATGAAAGGTGACGCATAATAAATCTGCTGGTCTCAGCACTAAGCGGGGCTATTAGCGTCACTTTAAAAAAAAACATCAATCTTTTTAATGATAATTGTTCTACATGGAATGAATATACAACGGAATGGAGAACAGAGGGTCTTAACACTAGGTTCCTTGTGCCAATCTTGCTATACGGAGAAAAGCGTGAATCTGCTTTTTTTTATAAAAATCCAAGTATCATGCTTGAGGCCAGTAGAACAATATTCCAACAATCAATTCACATTAAAAAGTCATAATTACCTACAAAATCGAATACGTGAATGAAAATGGCTCCCAAGGCTAAATGTGTCACTTGTCATAATTAAAAGACTATTAACGTTTCTCAAAACTGTTAAGATTTTCATTATTTCCACCCTTTAAATGTTTAAATACAGGTAATTAAATTAATAAAACCAGAAATAGGAGGGATGTTGTGGCGCATGTGCACAAATGTGCGACTATAAGCGCTATAGGTTATGGGTTCGATTCGTGAGACAAATTAACAAATGAAAATATTATATGTATCATTTCTTCGAGTGGTCGAAGGAATGATACATTTAATATTTTCTTTTGTCCATTCTGGTAACGAGGTAAGCGTGTTAAGTTTCGGTACTCAACTCCCCAATGCCTTAAGAATTCGGAGGAAAGTGGAGAATGGAAGTGTCTTAATGAGAACGGAACATCCTTACCCTACCATGCACCACGTAACTTTAGAAACATTGAATATTAAGGGGCGGATCTCAAAGACGCACTTTGTTTCCTCTCACTTGTGAAAACAAGAGCGAGGAAATAAAATAATCAATCCACCTGAATGAGAATCGAACCCACAACTGTCACGTTTACAATCAAGCCACTGAACCCAGGATGTCTCAAAATAATTAATAGAAGAAATATCACTGATCCACAATATACGTACCTAAGATATACGTCGCTAAGATATACGTACCTTTATCTCAGCAAGTCTATTTTAATCCAGTTCTTTTGTAACACAACCCTTTATACACGATAATTTTAGAGCTTTTCGCACAATATATTATAATAGGTTTTTCCTTTAACAAATCCGTTGTTCGATCGAGATTCTAAGCTTTTGTTCGATATTATGTGTGAAGAATTTTCGGTGTAATCTCTTACTTTCAATAGTTTAGCAATCTAAAGTTATTCGTGCTTAGATACCGATAGCTTATGTTATCCTAAAAAAGTTCTTAGAAAATATTTTAAGTAAAAGATTTTTTTTTCTATCAAATATTTTTGCTTTTGTCGATGTTCTTTGTACAAATAGTATTTTACTTTATGCTACCCACACTTGCTAATATTAGAATTAACTTAAAAGGATATTTTCAACGCACTATTGAAAAATCGGGTGAAAAGTGAACAGAGTGGAACGGAGTGTCTTAACAATAGGATTCCTCTGCCTACGCTCCCCATCCTTCCATCCCTTGAAGCTCTAATTTTAAAAAAATGCAATCAAGTCAATATTGCATTGAAAAGTGAGGAACGAAGTGTTTTACCACTAGCTACCCTACTATCCCGGAATAAATATGAGCATGTTATTTTTACCTGACTACGGTGAAGCCCAAAAAGGGGTTTATGTGTTTAGCACGAATGTATGTATGTCTGTTCCTGTTAAGCCAGTAAGCCGATTTTGATAAATTATGCATCGTTGGATTTATCTTGATGGCCCAAGTGTTACTGGATATATTAATTTAGTTTATACAGTTTTTGGGTTGAGTTCTTTTTTTTTTCTATAATATATATAAGAAATAAGTGAAACCTTGAACGGAAATGAATCCACAACCATCGTGTTCATGGTCAGCCATATCTATTACGCCACTACAGCCTTCTATAGAGGATATACGAAAATTGGCTTAGTACAATTGAAACGGAATTGATCCGCCCTTTGTAGTTAAGTCACGTTATATCTCACGTTAGCTTACAACAGCTAGCACTATGTTGCCTGAAAACTAGCTTTTATGTGCTTTATTACTATTGGGATTTTACCTGAGAATTTTGTGCAAAAATTGTAGAATTTTCTTCGTTTTCTATTGGTCGTACCAAAATTATTGATTTTTATTTGCAATTTTTTGACACGACTTTAACGCGACGGTTGATTTTTATTCAGTCATCTTTTTAGTTCCCACCACATTTAGGTGCTAACTGTAACAAAAGAACTAACAAACGCAATCTATATTTAATACAACCCATTTATTATCATCGATCAAACGTAGTATAAGAACACTGAGCTTGAAGTCCAACAAGGTTTCTACTCATATATTTAAGATTAAAGGATCTATTCTTGGGATATTCCCATATAATCTTTGATGTAAGAACGTATAAAAGTTTCAATTTTCAATAAGCTATTTATGGCTTCTTTCTTATACTATTGTAGGGAAATAAAATGGATTCTTTATCTCCCGTGGGGATCGCACCCATCACCATCACCTTTACAATCATTGCCATTCCAATCTGCCACGACAGTTTCATCTTAAGAGAATTGGATGTACCTTATAACTTGAGTATCATAAATCTTACAAGATACCCGATCTTCATCTGGCACCTGCAAGGGAAATTGTAAAAACGATAAAATTTACGTGCTACAAATATATTAGACGGAGAAGATTTAGGAGCTCACTGTGGGATAAATCATTGAGAGATTTATAGGTGAAGGAGGAGTTCTTTAGTTTTTTCTGTTGTAGGTATTATAGTTGTAAATGGTATTTTAATTATATATTTTTCATTTATTTTTTTTGTAATCGTCGTATTTAGGCAAAAAAAAATGTCAGTTTAAAAAAAAAATTACCTATATAAAAAACCTGACTGATCCTGATCCTGACTGCCGACATCCTGGTTATTTATTGTATACCTATAGACTCTAATAGTTTATATCACATTATTCATTTAATACTTACACACAAACAGTATTGTGTCTAGACAAAATACAAAAAATTAATATCAGCCTAAAAGTTATCTTACATACAATTTAATCAATATCTTATGAAAGAACCAATACATTTAAAACGCAATCTTTTTAATATTAGATCGTAAATCCCGAAGGAAATTATAGCCTAATACAGTAGAACCGTCACGATATAGGGCTATTATATAGGTGGACTTCTTATATGGTGACTATATATATATGATACAAGATTCTGTCTATATTTATGCTTAAATATTAAATTTTTAGTGTTCTGAACATCCAAAGAAGCAAAAAACCGAACTCTTATAGTATCACTTTGTTGCCCGTCTGTTTGTAAGTCTATCAAAACCCCTATCCATCAAAAGCCAGTCTCAAGATCGCGAGGTATCGATCAAGCTGAAATTTATATCAATAGTCGTCTTTGCTGCAAATTTGTACGAAATTTGCCGCGTTATAGGGTAGTATTTTATTAGCATTATGTGAAGACCTTAATATCCGAAACAAGTCTTTAGTAGCGAAATTCAACTTTTTGTGTTATCAGAAATTGCATCAATTTATTCGTTCGAATTGGAATCGAACTTACAATCATCGCGTTTAAAATAAAGTACCATGAATACACCATGATGGCCACAATTCATAATTTTAATTTAAAAAAATAACTATACATAATTTTAAAGAGTTATAAATGTATCCTATAAGCGCCGCGTTGAGTTCCGCCACTCAACACGCAATGCCTCCAAAATTTGGTGGGTAGTGGGCAACGGAAGCCCTAAAGGATCTAAGAGTTCCAAATCTATTCTATGTTGAATATCCGTCTGTTATATAGAAACATAGCATGTTAGATAGCAGAACTTGATGCTTTGTCTTATCTAGACCGAGTTAACATTTGTTCTAGACAAACTCCCCTGTCTGAGATTTGAATCCACAATCATCGTTGCCAGTGTTAGTAAACTTACTAGTTACGCTCCAATTCCCTTAAAACTTAGTCACGTCTATTGGCTATTTTATTATTTAAACGTCCATTTTCTTTTAGGATTTTTTTTCTTACACGTTTGTTTTTACTTCACTTAATGTATAGCATGGTAGACAGAGGGAACCTAGTGCTAGAGAAAACGCGGGTAAAAGCTACAATAACTAAGAAATTTAATTAAATAAATTTGTACTAGAATTGTAAAATAATAATACACAGAAAAGAATTCATAACATTTTTTTTGAAGAAAGCTTTCCTCGAAAAAAAAAGATACAATATATAACTAACGCCTACGTATTTATTACAAGTGGTGTGAGTTTGTGATACAAAAAAATAATGAACACGAACAAAAGTCCTTGATATAAAGTTTCGTGAGAGATTCCTTCGTCGGAATAACAAAAAATCCCGCGGGATTCAGTATAAGGAAGTAAAATAAAAGTGAGAATCATGACCCCTTGAAGATTAGTTAAGGGACGTATAAAAGCGTTTTTCGCTTGTTTTGTAACGCTAGTGATTTACTGTTGACGTTTATGTTACGATGAAAATCGTATTATTTTATAAATCCAATCCTAGTATTTTTTAGAAGAAAATTAAAAAAAATATTGTGCGAAAAGCGAAACTTAACGCCGCGCTTTATCGAAGTACGAGAATATAATCATTACCCTGGATAGGAATCGAGCCCACAGCCCTCGCTCAGCTCGATAAATATGTATTTAAAGTGAAAAAAATTAACCCACTATCAATTCACATAACAGATGTTAATTAAAAACATGAATCTGTGCTGCGACGAAATCTATTTATAAATATCGATCTATTTTTAGAAAATTCAATTAATTTTCTATACAATATAAATTAATTTATACTTGGGAATGAAATTGAAAGTGATTTGAAAGCATTTGTTGTTTTTAAACCATTATACAGTATACTTCTACAGTATTAGTAGACGTGAGTGTAAAACAGATATACTCAAAATTTGTATAAGTACGAGTACTTTGAAGAGATAATAACTTATTTTTCTCAGCTTTGTAATTTTTTCCGCATACAACATGATAGGCAGAGATTTATTTCGCCAAAAACGATCGAACCTACAACTACTGCGTTTGCAATAATAAAGAGTATTAAAATGTTTATAAGCATCTTCCTTTTTACTTCAAATAATTTATTAAATACAAGAACGTTTATCATTATGCCAAATTACCGAAACGATATTTATTTTAATATTATTATTATTATTTAGTTGGTACAATAAAAAAATATGTATGGAGAATTTATTTAATCACCTCAGTCGTTAGCTTCGTTCACATTCGTTATAGAAATTTGTATTTCAATTTTCTAAGTAAAAAGAAAGTGAATATTTTCGATATACATTTTTTTCACCTTCACGCTGCATTCCCGCATAAAGCAGGGTAGGCAGAGGAAACTTAAGACACTGCGATACCCGCTTTCTGCTGAATATTAGAGGCATTGCGTGTTGAGTAGCGGAACGGAAAATGGGGAACGGAGTATTTTGTCTGAAATCAGGTTCCCAGGTTCCCTCCGCTACTGCCTGCCTATACCGGCAAGCAGTGTGAAGCTATAAAAAATGTAACTAAAAGTTAATAATGATTAAGTTACACCTCAAAGTGAATTTCACTTAAAACCATGGAACTTAACGCCAATGAAAAGTATAAATTACAAAAAAGTAATTTCAAACAAAATACAAATGAGGAAGAAAAAGTTACAGTAAAATAAAAATACATCAAACATCGTCAAAGGTTGGAGAAATTCAATTTTCTCTTTGGTTTCCGTTTCGATTTTCTAAATGGTTTTCGACAAAACAATTACACACCTTAAATATTTTTTAGCTTCACGCTGAATCCCGGACATAGCAGGGTATGCAGAGGGAACCTGGGAACCTGATAAGATACTCCGTTCTCATTAAAACACTTCTCCATCCTCTTTCCGCTTTCCGCCGAATTAGATAAATAAATATTTGTAAATAAATAATCTTAATGATTTTGTAATGTTTAACTAAATATTGAAGACTTGACCGAATCTAATGTTACTTCTTTTTCTGTTTTCCGCATAATTTTCGAGATATTATATGTTGAGTGGCGGAACTGAACACCGCGCTTTGTCTACCAGAGAGGGAAAATAATTAAAATAATTCTGCCAAGAAGGAATTGAACCCACAACCATCGAGTTTACAGTAAACAATACAATTATATTATAATTAAAATAATTTTATCGTACATTTTCTATCACGTTACAAATTTATTATTATCGAATCGTCAAAGCAATTTTCATTCTAACCCCGTTGAATGGAAAATTCCCATCTTATTCCAAACAGCCTACGCGTATCGCATACACATTAAACTCATTAGAGGCAACGGAGCAACCATGTAAAAAGTTACTGACTTCATTTTAAAATATTATTTTATTTACAAAAATCGCTTAAATTATAATAAAAAATATATATTTCAGTTTATTATGTATTTCAAAATCTCAGTAACATTATATAATTGAAGAGTTTGTTTGGTTGAACTTGGTAATCTCAGGAACTATTAGGTGTACTATTATACTATTTTATATTAGATAGTTTATTTATCATGGAAGGCTATATGCTATATTAAATCACGTTAAACCTGCGGTCAGACTTTTACTTTTATTTCCAAATACCGTGAAAACATAGCCGTAGTAACGTATGAAATATAAAATATGTTTATAAAAGATACCGTTGATTCAACTATTTGAATACACGATACACGATGATTGTCGTTTCTCAAAGAAGAATACTTACTAGAAATACTGTACTATAATACTTTTTTTCTTTTCGTTTGTTGGCGTATGCGGCGTTGTTCCGCCGACAAGTAAGAAATATCTTTAAATAAACGGAAGTTGAATGTACAAAAAATGTGGTAATAAAAAAGAGGAAATTATCGATATTCTAAATAGTTAAATTATATACATTCACTTCAGGCAACATATAAAATTATTTCATATATACCTAAATAAATAATAAAATGAACTTCGACTTACCTGACTTAGTATATTTCAAAAATTTCTTTGTTTTCACACAATCACAAACTAAATTTAATTATTAATCATAGAAAAAAGTTAAATTTTAAATATCATCACACCTATATAATATTTATGAGTTTAAATGTTCGTAGCCGCGACGTGGCCGCATAGCCGCGTAGACGACTGCTACGCGTGGACCTCGTAGATAAACTGAGGAGTGCTACGGAGGGCTACGTACTATTTTTATAATGTACCTATATGATAAGAACTGCTTTCGTATTTCAGATTTTACACTTTGATTTTTTGTGGAAATTGAATGAAAGCTACTTCAAATAATGTTATATTTATAAGTTGTAGTTTCTGTCTAAAAAAATATTTGATAGTTAACTTAAAATATTTATTTAAATTTATATTTCCGGTCTGGTGTAGAGGCAAAGGTAGAGTGGAGTTTCTTGCCGGCTTTTCCTAGCGGCACTGCCTTACGATCCGGTGATAGCTTCCTGTACTGACAAATACCAGTACCATTTCTGTATAACTTGACGATTCAAAAGTGTTTGTAAATAGCCTAATTGAATAAAGAATATTTTGATTTTTTAAACGCGCCGGTTGTTGATTCGATTCCAAGTCGGGGGAATGAATTCTTTTCACTTCCTCGCTCTGTTGGGAAGACGAAGCGCTGTGTTGAGTTCCGCCACTCAACATACAATGTCATGGCTTTTTCCACGAGAAACCCAATCGGCCAATATTTCGGAATCTTTTTTCGAAAATCACATAGCAGTCGTTAGAGAGTGCAATTTCAAAAATCCCTAAACAACAATATTTTCAAACCTTTCGTGATTGTGAGCAAGTAAAAAAATCCTTTGTCTAGACAATGTAAGCGACAGCTTTTGTAAACTAAGCTTTTGTTCTAACGACCATTAACTGGACTATGAACCCGTGAACACCAACATTGTATAATGAGACTATATGCCCGTACCTATACACGTAAAGCCTTTTATTCCCCAAATATTTTTATTGAAATTGTATATTTATTTACTTGTATAACTTTCCAAATGAATGACGATCAATAGGTTATTTAAATTCATCACGCGCCTACATCCAAAGGATAGGGTTAACTGGAGTAGTACTATATCGCTCACGTTTTCGAACCTGTTGTTACTGATTTAAATGAATATGTACTGTACGAGTAAAATTATCGATGTTTACTTTAAAAACGGTTTATCAAAACAATACTATTATGAAAAAATATAAACAAGTTCCAATTACCTGACAATAAATAAACGGTAGTTAGAAACAATTTTATGAGAAAATCAGCTTCACACCTTTTTCCCGCTGACGAGGTAGAGAGAGGGTAGAGAGAAGTAATGTACTTCCAGTAATTTTTATCAATATTTTTTGTTGCTTTCCAAGATAAATTAGCCTATTGAATAATAAATTAAGATAGTATCAAAAATTGACAATTTTTGTTCTATACTATCCATTGCACGTTGAGTGGCGGAACTCAACGACTCACTTTTTCTAGTTGACCAGAGTGAAATATGAAAATAATCCGTTTCTCTAATTAGGCATCGAACCCACAATCACCACGTTAAACAGTCGCTGCCAAAGTAGTATAATATACAAAAGTTCTCTCTGGCCCCAAGATCAAGATGACCTATTATTAACTAAAGAGTCCAACAAGGCTTTTATTAAGAGTATTCACAAAAGCATTTCCAAAGATCTCGGACTTCAACAACTGTTATCTACGTTAACTTAAGTTCGAGCTAAAATAATTATTTGCTTTACAATTATTGTTTATTGTTCTGTTTGTTAAGTCGGCCTTACAAGTAAAGGATAAAATGAGGGTTCAGTGAAATCCTTTAGGACAAATCCTTTAGGATATTCGACAATAGAACCAAGAAGTAACTAGAGCGTGAGATAAATACATACATAGGTACATTTAAATTATATAATAGGTATCTACTAATTGTATCTAAATATAGTAATTGGAATATTTATATTTATTTATTTTTACTAACTTTTTACTAACCGTAGCGGTAGAAGCTCCGTTCGCTTTGACTACCCAGTTCTAGTGGGGTCAATGCTGAAACATAAAGCTAGATTAGATTAGATTTATTTTTTACTAATTTTCACAATTATTTCCAAAACGCTTAATAAAGGTGAAAATCTTTTTCGTGGTATGGTAGTCGATTTTTATTAGGGGAAATAAATTATTTTTAATTCCTCGTTCTGGTTTGAAGCCGGTGCAATGCGACGTTAGTGGATTCGATCCCTAATCGAGGGAATGAAATATTATTTCTTAATATTGTCATATCTTCGCTCTGGCATCGAGGCAAAGAGCCCAGCGTCATTACAGCACCTGCCTATATACTGGGCGCTTGCGACTCTGATTGGGTCGGCGGGATCTAGGACGCTTCAAGCGCGTCGAAGAAGCGGGTGTGGATGAGAAGCGTACTCTTCGACAATGACAGGATTGGAGTGGGAATCTGCGCGCTCTTAGTAGCGCTTGCCTTTGCAGAATTCCTTTAGCGATTCGCTTTTGCATCGACACCAGAGCAAAGAAAGGAAAATATTTCATTTCTTCGTGTAGGAATCGAACCCACGACCAGTCGCGTTTAGTCACACGGTTGTGCCGATTTGTCACGCCCGGCGTAAGTACATTTAAACTCCACAATAATTATTTTATGGTTTTCACTCAATATGGCAATAATAGAACTCTATCGAAACAATCTAAAACTAGCCGATAACAAGAAAGTTCAAGTTGATATTGACTCATTAATATTCATTGAATTCGAAATGGTTCTATCCTCTAGTATTGTTTTTTCTACAAAAAATATATTATTAAGTAGTAAATCAAAATTACTTATTTATATTTAATTTTTGAGTCCGTCTTGCGCAGCGGCACAAGGTGTGACTGTAACGCGACGGTTGTGCGTTTGATCCCCACTCGAAGAAGTGAAATATTTATTTATATTTTCATTTCTTCGCTCTGGTGTCGAGGCAAAGAGCGGCGTTGAGTTCCGCCACTCAACACGCAATGCCTCCAAAATTCGGCGGAAAGTGGGGAACGGAGTGTCTTAATACTAAATTCCCTCTGCCTACCCTGCTGTGTGCGGGATACAGCGTGAAACTGTTTTTTTTTATTATTATTAATTACAGTACAGTATGAAGCTGAAAAAAAGAAACAACAAATAAAACAAACATTTTACTAAATCCTCCATTTTAATTTTTTAAGTTAATGAAATAATAAAGAGTCATGTATATAAACATTAATCGGAATGAATTTCATCGGCCACTTGTTGCCATTTAGCAACTAAGCTGGAAACTGATTTATTCTTCATACTTAATGACGTCGATAATTTTACCTGAAATAAAGTAAAAAGTAAATGATTAAATAACTATATACTTATTATACGCATTTGAGGCAGTTATGGTGCAAGGGCACAAGCATGCGACTGTAAACGAGACGGTTGTGGGTTCAATTCCTACTCCTAGTAGGGAATGAAATATTTAATATTTTCATTTCCTTTGTTATCCTTGTTTTCATGACTCATTGTCACGTGCTGGTTGTGTTTTATTTTTTGTTTAAGTTTATACTTTTAGCTAGGTATAATTTTTTTAAAAATAATTTTTAATGTAATATATCTTACCTTAGACTTTTTCTTAGCTTTACTATCTCTTTCTCTCTCCTTTTCCGGTTTTTCTACGGCATCCCTTATTATAGGTGGTGGTGGTGGCCGAGGAGTGTCTATATGTATCCGGGGGGTGTCTAAAGGTGGTCGGGGGGTGTCTAGTGCTCGTCGAGGGGTATCTGGGGGTCGGGGCGTGTCGGGGGTTGCAGGGGGTTCTTGGTCTAGCTGAGCAATGTCGTTGTAGAATGAGAGTAGCTCGTCTGTTATTTCGTGTTTGAATTCGTGCTGTAAAACAGAATTATTGATAGAATAAATTTTGTGTTGAAAGAGGTAGTCGTGACGCAGGGGCACAAACGTGCATCTATAAACGCGACGATTGTGGGTTTGATTTGCTACCGGGGGAATGAAAATTGTAATATTTTTATTTCCTCACTTTCCTACAGAGGCAAAATGCGGCGTTGAGTACCGCAATACGCAATGTCTAACATTCGGGCGGAAAACGGAAATAGAAGTGTCTTGATAGTTGATACAAATTAACGCTTTAGAAATTATATGATAATAATTGATGAAGATAATTATATGATCTGCTAAGTTTAAAACTTAATGAACACTTATTAAAGTCCATTTATGCCTTTAAAATAATTCATTTCGCGTTACAACCCAATTTGATGGTACCCCCGCAACTTCATTCACATTTAAGCCTCTTTATTTAGAAAAAATCTGTTTTTTTCGTTTACCATAACAATTCCGAGAAATCCCCTTTTGTAGTGTGGTCAACGCTGTGGCCACCGATTAAGTTATCTTTCTTTTACTTTACATCATTTTCTTTCGGAGGGCACAATACTCAAAAGTTTCTGAATACCAAACTTCAGGGCGGCCAAAACCATTGAGATTTAATCCTAGGACTTACCAACTTTGGTGGTGGTGGTTCTACATCTGCGTCGGTGCCGGGCGGGGGCGGCGTCGCGCGCCACCATCGGGGTGGCGAGGTTGCCGGCGTTGATGTGACTTCTTCATCCTATGGAAGATAGATTTTTTATATTACATAGAAGAAAGGACATATAGATATTCATTTTCATATATATGGTCATTTCAAATCACGAGATCAGTCGTGGCCCTGGGGCACAAGCATGTGATTGTAAGCTCGACATATTATGGGTTCGACTCCCACTTGAGGAAATGAAATATGTACTATTTCCAATTCCTCGCTTAGGTAACGAGGCAAAGCGCGACGCTAAGTTCCGCCATTCAACACGTAGTGTCTTAAAAATCGGCGAAAAGAGGGGAACGGACTTAACACTAGGTTCCACATAAACTGGCTAAACCAAGGTACCTTGACTTCCGAAGTGGGATGTGGTGGCGTAGTACATATTTCCATATCGGTACTCGCGACAGCCGGGTATTCGTATTGGACGAAGCCGTCAGACTCGCGACGATAGCAGTAACGGCCTTCGGATCTGTATATATAAAGGGAAATAATAAAAGAATTGGCTTTGGATTGTTTTGTTTGTAAATTGGATAAATGTGTTAAAAAATTGTCTATTTGTACAATTTTAAAAAGTCCTAAGTATGATTGTTTATAAAGTAAAGTACTGTTAAATAACAGTAATATTTGTAAAACATTACGTAAATCAAAATTTAGAAAGTTAGTCTTTCGAGGCGGATACAAAAAGTTATTTAAGACATTTAGCCAATTTATAAGTTTAAGGCGGACTTAAAATAAACACTTAAAACGTAAAATCATCAAAACTTCTCCATTTAACACAGTTAAGCGACATTTGGAAAAATTTGGACTTTTTTTAAAAACGTTTGTTCATACTTAAACCCGATAAGAACATCCATTATGTATCTGCTTTAATTTTTTTTAATCTATATTTGATCATTTGTAATCTGAAGCTTTTTGTTTTTTTTACAGCAGATACAATCGCTAGTGACAGGCCACCTGGAAAAGATCAAAGTGTATTATCAAGAAAATAAAAAAGTTTAACAAATTAAATAATTTCTTACCAAAATCCACGGCGCGAAGTCTTCTTTATTCTCTATCAGTCTGTTAGGTTCTACTTTCTTCATTACTTAAGTTATATCTACTTTTTGATTATTTTTTTGAGGAAAACAATAACCTTTTTATTTACATTTGTTTTAATTACAGATATTGTTATTAGGTTTACTGATGAAAGAAACTCGTTAATTAATAAAACTATAGTTTATTTAAAATTAAAATCAGGTAGTTTTTATCACAGACAAGTTACGTTTTATCACATTACAATTTTTTTATACAAAAATACAAATGAAACAAATATTTACATAAATATGAATAGTAGCCATTTTTAAATGATAAAAATTTTAGACAAAAGTTACTAATAATTACTAAAGATCTTCACATTTTTGAGAAAAGAAGACTTAAATCTAACACATCACTGAGTAATTGTTCACCTTTTTTTGTCCTCCATAAAAAAAATCCATAAAAAAGTCTGTAAAGGCACATCACATAACGACAGTTTAAAGTTCTCAGTTCATATCCACCTGTCACACCGAAGCGTACCTTTTGTCAATTGGAATTAAAAAAAATGTATATTGTATTTTGAAAGTATAGAAAAAATTGTCCCTAACAAAAATTCTTTAAACCAAATGAGTGAGAATTGTATTTTTTCAGACGATTCATAATATATTTAGACATATCAATAGTGTTTTATATGTCAAAAATTATTTAAATGCAAATAAATGACAAAAAATGTCACTTATAAAAAGATAAAAATTGGACATCTCTACAATGTATTTTTATTTTTATATAAAACCATTATATTTGAGGGAGCATATCGTGTACAATTTGATTATTAAAGTACATTTATTTACCTGAGGTTTTAAATATTCATTGACACTTTACAATAATAATACATAATCTATTTAGTAATCGCGAAAATCAGTAGAAATATAAAATAGAGAATAATGTCCTGTAAATTGTCAATAAAACACGTTACTGTACAGAATTTTGAAAAATATCACAAAACATTGACTAAAAAAAATACCCAAATTATACACAATATAATAAAATAAAAAAATGTAATAAAATAACCAAAATTTTAAAAAAAATACAATAGGTACATACATCGGTGTGACAGTTAGGCACATATTATGAGACAATTTTGTCTGACCCTTGGCTGTTAGAGATTTGGGCATTACTCTCATATATTGTAAGTCACCATTAGTCACGCCCCTTGGTATGGATACTGTCAGGTAATATAGCATATAGCAGTCTGTCTGTGTCAGTTCTGTCAGTCACTATGTGTTACGTCATAAATTGGTATGTAGGACAGTCATTGTAATATGTTAGTCATGCAGTTAGTTATTGTGTTATACTGTTACATAATGGAATATGCACTATCAAATAGTCAGGCACATACTACCACAGTGGGTACTGATATAGTGGAGCATACACGGTCAAACAATGAGCATATTGGGGCAGATATTGTCATACAGTGAGGCGCTTATAGTCACAGTCAAACACAAAATAGACCACATACTTTTACCAGCAGATGATAGTGGTACAAAGTGTGGTTGTCTAGCACATTGGAGTATAGTGGGTCGGATACTGTAATAATGGTGCATACATCTATCATATAACAGGGCATCACTTGTCAATCATAAAATAACATAATCAGATAAAGAATTGATATTATAACTTAGCATAAACTTTCATGTAGGCCAAATATTATATGGCAGATGGTATTTTGTGAGGGAGTTAGTTAGTTAAATAAAGTTACTCAGCGTTGCAGTCATGTCATGTCACATATTAGATTTATACTGCCTAATACTCAGGCATGTACTGTCGTATTGGAGCACAAATACAGTAGTGGTGGGGCATGAACTATCATAGCGGGGCAGTTATACAGTTGTTCTCATACAGTCATATCGGAGTATACAATATCAAACAGTTAGACACTTTGGGGCACGTGTTGTCATACAGCGGCTCAGTACAGTCCGAGGTGGAGCACAGTGTGGTGTCGCTGGACGGTGGTGCACGTACCTGTTGAAGGCGGCGTGCCAGCCGGGCGGCGCGGCGGCCGCCTCGTGCGCCTGCAGCGCGCGCGCCGCCCGCAGTGCCCAGCGCCGCCAATACACGCTGCTGAGGGCGCCCGCGCGGAACGCGCTCACTAGCGTCTGTACAACGATAAGTAGACAGGGTCAATATATTAGACGTGTAATTTTGTATACAACATTAAACGAAATTAGTTCAGATTATCATTTTAAAGACGAAGAAATTTGTTTGCTTACATTGAAAACGGAAGTTTCAACCAATGCAATAATAAAATTATTTTGTTGCAATTTTGTTCCAAATACTTTATTATATTTTTTTATTATTATTTATGAACTGGATTAAATAAAACCATCACATTTACTTGTACAATGTTTTATGTTGAGGGAAATTTGCTTTAATACAGTAGTAAATCCTGCATTTCAATCGGTTAAGGCAATTTCTCAGAATTGGCTTACCCCATTAACCAATTAGTTTGTTTATTGTAAACATAATTTTAATTATATTATATTAAATAATATTACAATCATGAAAATTTCTTAATGAAAATATAGTTTTCACATTCGAAAAATTATGCATGCTTGCAATAACTTCTTATTTTGAATAATATTATTTGACTTTGACTTGATACAGTTAATTTGGAGAGTCCAATATATATATAGCATAAATGAAATTTTTAATTAAAAGGAAATAAATAGATAATATAATATGGAGGATCAAAAATATTATTTATTTAAAAAAATAAGAAAATTACCTGCATCTGAATCAACATCTCCTGCAGAGGCGTCAATACGCACGGTTGCAATTGATTCAGAAACTTCAACTTGGCTTCCACTAGATCCGTCAAATCATCTAAATCCTCATCTTTTTTCTCCTCATTCAAAGTCTCTCCCTTAGTAAAAGTCAAACCGTTGCCATAATTAATCGTATTTTTTGGGTTATTTTCGTTGTCCTCATCTTTAGAAAACCCTAAACCAGTCCTCTCATTCGAAAACCCTTCTATGAACTGTGAATATTTGGTTGTATAACTTGGCAACTCTATTTTCTCTTTTTTACGTTCTGGTAGCACTGAATTGGAAATTCTCAGTTTCTTTTTATTAACGTTCTCTAAATGCTCATTGGTGTCCATTAAATAGACATTTTCTTTTCTTTCTTTTTCGTTACTTTCTGGTTTTAATTCTTTACTTTCATCAATATTTATAGAACTTGGGAATAGAGCTTGTCCATTAGTTTTAAAATCATCTAACGGCGGAGTTTTATCACCTTTTGGTGAATTAGTTATACTATTAGCATTAGGTCGATCGTCATTTTTGGTTTTGGCTTTTGCTTTAAATTCTTTCTTTTCTATTTCATCTAAAAGATCATCTATATCTAGATTTGTATCTTTTGGAGAAGACGCATTGGATTCATCTTTTATTATCTTTTGTAATTCAGATGGTATTTCACCACCTAATTTTTCTAATAATTTGGCTTTATCTTTTAACCTTTTGAGTAAAATAGTTTCGTCTTGACTATCATCATCTAATGATTTAACTGACTTGGCATCCTAATGTGATAAAAAATAGTTAAATTAGTCTCAAATATCAAAATTAGGATTGTTTTAAATTTATACAATTATCAGATTGAAAACTTTAACCCATCACAACGCTTAACAACATTTCCAAGCCAACTCAAAAGCTTAAAACTTTACTAAAAGTTATGAACAAAAATATATGGCATAAGAATTAATAAAGTTTATAAAGACCTTGTAAAACCACCTTATAGTAAAATAGATTTCAAAAAGCCAATTGAGCTTTTGGTACTCTTGGATAGTTATTTTTTAGCGATCATCAGGTGCAAAACTCATCATTCTATATTTTATAATAATTTATATACAACAAAAACATTAATAATAATTTGTATGGATATTGTACATAACTAAATAAAGTTAGTTAATATAATACTATAATAATACAAGCTGTATTATTTTTAAGTTTCACGCTTTTTCCCACATAGCAGAGTAGGTAAAGGACACCTACGATCAATACTATCAATTCTCTAATTTTTAACAAAATTTGAGATGTTCTGCGTTGAATGGCAGAACTCCGTGCTGCGCTTTTTCAACAACAATATTAATTCCCCCGAGTAGGGATTGAATCTACAATCACCACATTAAAAGACAGAAATCAAATGATGACCTACTGCACTGTCTCCTATAATATACAATAGAATAACTAAAAACACATAGTATACAAGTACATAATAGAAACAAAAACTAAACAAAATATCAGTCCTATATAAAATTATAATAAATAATTTTGTCTATCAATCTACTATATACTTAAAAAATACACAATACATAAAATAACTATCACATATATATACCATGTAAAAAAGTATACACTAATAAAAAAAAACAAAAGAATAATACTCACATCTTCCTTATCCTTGTCCAATTTCTCTGGTTCCTTTACCTCCAGGGTCAACTCTGGGGGCAGCTCTGGGCCTATGGGCACTGTGTAGTTTTGACTTGGGGGCAAAGGAGGGCCAAACTCTGTATTAGATTTTGTTTTAAGCTTTTTTTGTGGATTTTTTTGGATATTATTAGGTTTTGGATTTATTAGGGGTGATTCATTGATTTTACTTGTTTCTGAATCGTCATTAGATTCTGAATCAGAATTGTGGAAGGATGTAATGAGTTCAATTTTCCTGAAAAATATAAAATACACCATTGATATGATGTTCTAATAAATAAATATACAAAAAAAATTATACCAGTGGCCTGGACCAGGCCTGACTTGAAAATAAAAAATATGTATATTTACTCACTCTTCCTCATCGTCACTAAGAGATCTCTTTTTATTTTTAACATTTTTATCTTTAATTTTGTAGGGCTTCTTAGTTTTGCATTTGGCCAAAACTTTGTTTTGTGAATTTTGTTTTTCCGCTAAAGCCTGTTGGTATAACTGCCATTCTTCCGCCGATACTTCTGTTGAACCTGTAATGATAATTAAAGAACATTTTTGTGTGTGTTTAAAGAAATACATATATATAAATTTATTATGTATATTGAAATACCAAAAGAGTTATTTCAATATACATAATACATATTTTTTTTATTATTATTTTTCTTTTGAAAAAAAATCTCAATATTATATAGGACAACCATAAAATTGATAGATATTATATTAATTTTTATGGTGATATTAATATTATCTACTAGTATATTAGTGCCAGACAGGCCAAATTTAAAGAGCCTTTTACTTAGTAATATAAAGCAATATTAAGCAGTATCCTGACACAACACTTTCTGTTTCACACTCTATCCTAAACTCAATAAAAGTTTTAATTATATAATACCTGATGTATGTAACTGTTGTTGTGCCAATTTAAGTGCTAGTAAGTATTCAGGTGGAGCTTCCCAAGTCACTGCATTAGTTTGTTGGTTCCAATAATAAGTAAATCCACTATTTTCATCATAACAGGCCGACCATGCTAAAATTATGTAATAACTTGTTATAAGTAATAATATATTATATGTTGATATGTGTTTTTGAGGAAATGTCAATGTTGTTTAAAAATATACATGTTTTACTTTAAAAAATCAGCTTCACACTGCAAGGCATGCAGAGGGAATCTTATGTTAAGACACTATGTTCCCCACTTTCCGGCGAATTTTTCAAGGCATTGTATGTTGGGTGGCAGACGTAGCCAGGTGTTTGCTTTGGTGCCAGAGCGAAGAAACAAAAACATTAACAAATAATAATACATTCCCTTGAGTGGGGATCAAACCAACAAATGTGATGTGGCATTGCAGTCACAAGGATGTGACTGTAATGCCACATTACACCCTGCACCACGACGGCCTCTATGTTTTCCTTATGTTAGGTTATTTTAAAACAACTTCTTATAACAAAATGATTTTTTTTATTTTTATTATCTTTGTAGAAATGCTGCTTTCATGTATTTATTTTAGATTATTTCATAAATATACAAAATTCACAAAATTAAGAATAGAGAACTTCAAATGAAAGAAATAAATATTCATTTAAATAAAAATATCAAAGAATGTTCAAAAAGTACAAAACCTTTCAAATTTCGTTTCCCTTTAAGCAACCGGTTACTAAAACAATGTCATCTTGAACTATTATTGATACACTAATTAATATAGTACTCACGACAATGAGCTATGGGCGCTGGATGAATACCAGCCGGTGTGCTAGATGGCTGATGATTGGGAACTGCTTCATATCCTGGATATGCCATACCCTTCACACTTTCAACTTTTTTAGAAGGCACTGGGGGTTCATCTAATTCATCGTCAGAATCACCGTAGTTAGCAATTAAGCCTAAAGGATTCGACTTACTCATGTTAAAAGCACGTGCAAAATATGCAATTCTTTAAAAATAATACGTAAAGTGCTGATTTATTAATTGTTTCACTAACGCAATATGACGCTTCGCCATTCGCGAATTCGGAAATAGGTGCAAAATAATGGGCTTGATACTGACAAGTGACATTTGTCATTAGACGCCATTTTGAAATATGTTCGATTTGACGAACACGCTGATAACGATTCCCATCGACAATCTAAGCAAATCACAGTTATTCTTTAATTATGGTAATTATAACATGCAAGTAATTTAGATTCTTTTATATAAGAGATATTTTTATTTTTTTTTACGTTTAGTATGACAATCAAAAGAACTAAGTATTAACATTCCATTCTCCACTTTCGGCCACAATTGCTCCGAGTAGGAATCATCATGTTCCGACTTAAGCTATCCAACTGAGCCACGATGGAGTTATGATCATTTATTTGAATGAATATAAGCATCAGTAAGTTGAGGCAAAGCGCGTTGCGATCCGCCACATCAACACGTAATGCCCTCAAAATTCAACTTAAAGTCGAGATTGGAAGTGTTTCAATGAGAACGGAGTGTAACACTCCGTTCCCAAGGTTTCCATGTCTACCCTGCTAAGTGCGAGATCAGCGTTAAACATCTTTTTTAATGAGTCGAATATTATGTGCATCAGCCTCGTTTTCAATTTGTTTTAACAAAATACTAAATCACTTTAGTGAATTAAAATTATAATATTTTATATTAATTTCGACGTAAAATCTGACGCAGACGCTCAGTAACACAAACGTCCACTTCCTTTAAAATATTTTCTTCAATTAAAATATTACCGCCCGCACACGTCAATATTTTTGACAATAATCCTGCCATTATTGATAATATGAACTTTGTAGCCAATATTATTATAGGTACGTGTGCGCGTTGTAAAACAATAAAAAGTAGTGTTTTTTAAAATATTATTTATTTATTATGTCGAATGCTGAAACAGACATTAGTACTAAAATATAAACATACTTAATTATAAATATTTATTCTAACTTAACTGAATATTACAATCAATATATTACATTATTTACCGTCTTTAAGAATAAATGTAGGTTATATTATATTATGTGGATTACTTACATAACAAGTTTATGATTTTTCTTTACTACATATATTTAAGTTCTATTTCAAATCCTTTTAAAAGCAATTTTAGGTATAATAAAAATAACAACAATTCTCTTTGCTTGATTAATCAAGGCGCAATAATATATGTGTACAATATATATAATCTATCTGCTATATACAAAATTAAGAACAGTGTAAAATATCAAAGATTTCTCTGTCTACTTCCTAAAATGACAGGATAAATTTCTAAAATTACTGATAAGTTCTGGTTGAGCAGAGGCACAAACGTGCGACTGTAAACGCAAGGAAATGAAATATTTAATATTTTCATATCTTCGCTCCGGTAACGAGGCAAAGCGTGGCGTTGAGTTCCGCTACTCAACACACAGTGCCTCCATAATTCGGCGGAAAATGGGAAACGGAAGTATTTCGTGTCGGAGTTCTTAACACTAGGTTCCCAGGTTCCAGTAAAATCTATAAATATAATTATGTCCTGTTTATAACATACTTTATTAGATATACAATAAAATTAAAATCGTTTTGAGTCGTATGACAAAAAGGACAACAGACATTTGTATATACAAACAAAATGTTTTTTGTTTAATTACACTTGTATATAAAATTTGTACTACGCAGTATAATATATTGTATAGGATTGCTATATTCCTAGGCTGTGACTTTAACTAACAACCGTCCTTGACTTCTCTGTCATCTAAGTTCCATTATAAACACTCTATAATCGATCTAAAGTAGTAATTTGTTTAAATTACTTAAAACCTGTCTATTCCTTTTTTACCTAAATAAATAAAGTTTGACATGTTTATTAGTCTTAATGAGAACTTTAATTAAGAAAATCATTTTCAACAAATTATAATGGCTAGGTAACTTATTCTATTTATATCTATATGTGTAGATGTTACCGCTTGACAATACAAGGTTTGCAAGTACCAGGCTCTAAGTAAGCTGGGTGACATTGAGGGCACGCTGGGTTCTCCCCATAGCTGGTCCTCCCTGGTCGAGGAACGTGGACTTGAAAGGAGGTTTGAGCATCCTCACTTTCATACCCTGGATGCGGATTGTCCAAGGGAAATACATAATCTGGTACGAAATATGAACTAATATTATATTCTGTATTACGAGGAGTGAGATCTATTTCTTTTGGTGTAGATCGTGTTACTACACTGAATGGTCTTTTTTCTGGTTTGACTGGTTTTGGAGTGGTCGTGTTGGTTTCGTTACTGCGTTTGGGAGGTTCCAATTCGAATGCAGGTACGGCCCATTTCCATTCATAGTAAATAGGAGGACCCATTGTAGTTGTAACTAAAGGAGTTACATTAATTTTGGGAGGTAATAATTCTTTAGATGGGGGCTCTACTTGGTTTTTGGGAGATTCTGTTATCGAATCCAAGCTTGACTTTATATTAACGGAATCAAACCTTGAATCTTCAAAAGAACTCTTCTTCTTGCCATTTTGAAGAACATTAAAATTGTTACCGAAGTTTTTATGTTTTCTAGGAGTCCTTTCCTCCTCTGAACTAATTTGACCTTCAGGTAAATGCTTATTTAGATCTATAATCTCTGTTTTTGTCATCGTTGTTTTAATCGAATCCGGTGAATTAGGATCAAATCGTTTTATAAAATTGAAGACTGGATCTGGTGTTGTTTTCACTCTGACATTTGATCCCAAAACGTTTTCTGTAGTAGATGGCAAGAACGGAGGAACTAAATGTGGAGATGGCCTATTTATATTGTTATTATTATTCAAAGGAAATTTATCATTTGAGGAAGTATCTTTAAAATTAGTTTTTAAAACATTCGTTCTGACTTTATTTTGACCGATATTTGTATCATCGATGTCAGATTTATTAATCGTAGGTCGTTTTTTCTTTGAACTGGTAGACCAGGAAGAGGGCGGTCTGTAGTTTCGTTTGTCGCTGTCCAGTTCGTTGTCATTTGGATTGATTGTATCAGATATCCCAACTATACTGTTGTCAGGATGGAAGGTAAACTGAAAATAAAAAGATACTAAATTAGTAAGGATTTTCTATTGTGCGGAAATGCAAATAGGTATATTCTTTGATAAATTTTAAGCATTTAATAAAATTTTACCTTTGACTCAGCCTCTCTTAATCCATCATAATATTTATTGTTCGGTGGTACTGAGAGTATGTCTGGACGAGGCGTGCGCAGGCGCATGTCAGATTCCGATACGAAAGGCTTGTCTCTTTGACCTGTCGAAGAAAAATATTATTTAATTATTAAAAATAACAATACTATTTTATTTTATTTGTTCTAAAATATTTCTTTAAAATCTAACGTTAGAAAAATAATTGATGCAATAATACCCTAATATTTATTAATTCTCAAAATAATATTAATCTTTAAAAATAAGAAGGCACTCGTATGTTAATAGAGTAAGTAATTAACACGTCTATTAACATTATGTGTGTAAACGTTACACCGGGTAATGTCATGGTCAATGACATGTTACATGTGTACGTGATTATGCATGCACGTTTGTTTATGTTTTATTTTTAGTTTGTGTGTAGAAATTTAAAGTGTTCTTCTGAGTATTAATTAAGCTTAGCGTATGGTTTTGTTTCAAATAATAAAAAGGAGGTTTACACATTTTCTCCGGACCAGGGTATCCAGTAGGAACCTATTGTTAAAATCCTCCGTAACCAACATTTAGCTCAATTTTCGAAAAATTCGTGTTGAATGGTGAAATTTAACGTGCAGCTTTACCTAAAATAACAGCGCGGGCGGGAAAATGAAAATAATTTAAATATATCTAATAATTCTTCAGAATAGAAAACGTGCTGACAATAAATTAGTTTGCGAAAAGTTAAAAGAAAATATTTCCCATACTACATTAGGTAATCAAATTCAATCTATTATTATGACTCGATATTGGGCCCTATTCTGGCCTGCGCGAGAATCTAACTAAATAATATAAGAAATAATTAAATTCTAGATAAAAATCATATTATAACTGTCAAGCGAAATTTAGATTTGTGTTTACAAACATACACACATTATATTTCATTATATTAACTTCTGTAACCAATCGTATATTGTCTTTATTGAACAATCGTGGCTTATTACATTTACTGAAGCTGTATTGAATAATCCCAAATTGGGCCTATTTTGGGTCAAACGAAGGTCCATCTCCGGCCTCCACCGAAGGTGAACTCAGGTTATAGGTAGAAAACTTGTTAAATTATATTTTTACTTTTAACTTTTTAAAACCTGTACAACATCTTAAATATTAATTAGGTTTCCAGTTTGGCACACGAACCTGACCTATAAGCACAATGTCAAGCTATTTTTTGTTTCATTCTTTTTTTTTTGGGTTACTTTTTAATTTTTCATCGATTTTTTATAATGGGAATCCATGAGAACCCATTTTTTACTATATAGTTTACTAGTGAAAGTTATGATACTTATACATGTTTTCTACAATTTACTTAGAGATCCAGCTAGGGTGAGTAATATATCTATATTTTGACCGGTTTTGGTTTAAGGAAAAAATCTATGTTTGTTATTAAAAAGTCGGACTTTTTGTGTTTAAAATATGAAAAATTCTGAGAAAGACAGAAACTAACAGAAATGACGAAGACGAACTCTGTATACTTAGTTTTAGAATTATTTTTTAGATAACAATTACTAAAAAATACATTTATACACACTGGAGGACTAAAATAAAAAAAAATAAAGTTAAACTTTAACGAAGTATATTTATTAGGGTATATGTTTAGTATATGCCTTATGCGATAGTTATATTTAAAGATAATATTTAGACATTCAAAGTCGTGACAAGCTTTTGATCAAATATTTACTGAACCGATAATGTAAGTCCTTAAATGGATGCGCCTGTGTATTGTGATAATTGAATGATTATTTATTATAGAGTTTATATATTTGTATAAGGAATTTTAGAGGACCTCATAGTGCAGTGGCACAAGCGTGTGACTATATACGCGACAATTGTGTGTTCGATTCCCACTCGGAGGAATTTTTATACAGGGTGGAAGAGGCAGCGCTTCTTTAACTGAAACTGCATATAGGGTAACATATTTCAAACCCAGAATTAAAAAAAATAATCAAGGTACCTCAACGGTTTGGACGTAGGATTTTTTTTTCATTTCACGATTTATCCATACCTGTATTTGTGTCACGCACACATACGTATGCGACGTTGCCTCTTTGACAGGTAAGTGTGTGCGTGCCTATGTTATACTTTACAAATGGCGTTTTATTTTAAAACGATAATTTTATTATTTATTTTGTTTGAAAAAAAAACTTTTTCATTTTTGAGAATTATTTTTTTTCCGAATTATATTAGGCTTTTATAGAGTAGTTAAAACTGTGGTTTCATTTAAAGTGGCGCTGACAATTCCACCCTGTATATATTTCGAGTTCCCTCTGTCTGAGTTCATATGCGGGAAACAGCGTGAACTAAAAAAAAATCTACTATGCTATGGGTAAAATCATGAAGGAAAAAACAACAAAGGGACATGAGCCGCATTCGACACGACTATTTTTGAGATAATTTTGGGTTCCCCCACTTAGGAGGAATATTTATATTTATACGGCAAATGCAATTTATCCCGCGCAATTTCTGATCCCGATTTATATCTTCGTGTTTTTATCATCATATAATGAATTATTTTACAAACATCATCAAAAAATAAAACATTGAAAAGTAAAAATTCAGTCAATTCAATAAAATTGTTGTATAAAATAACTGTTTTTAGCAATTAAGCGATTTTGTCGTACTAAATACTTTAATATGATATAACGTTTTTATTTCCGAACCGATTGTAATAGAACACCTACTTCATAACTTACCTATTAACAAATTAGCATCATAATCGCTTTCAGAATTGGTACAATTGACCATATACCAGTGGTCACATATCAGCATTCTTTGCTGGAACAGCGTCGTGTTTGGACAGGAGTAGCTGAACTGCCTGCCGAGGCCGTCACACATGTGGTACACCTGGAAAATAACAACGGTACATTATTGATAAAAATTAAATTAACTTCACACTGTATCTCGCATACAGCAGGGTACGCAGAGGGAACCTAGTGTTAAGACACTCCGTTTCTCACTTTCCGCCGAATTTTTCGAGACAATAATATTATTTATATACTTTAGCATGGTAAACAAATAATTAAATTATTTAAAATGGCAAAAAACGTTAAATATTTTTAACCTTTATGACGGCAACGTCCTTTTGTGTAACCTTATACATTTTTTGAATATTACACTAACTTGAACATTATGAGAATCACTAAACAAGACTAGCAAGTCGCGTAGCTTTTTCGTTTTGTTTCGTTAAAAAATATTTCTCACATTTAAAAGTTTATTACTAAAAGGTTTATATACCTCTAAGAGGCCACGGACCGTCGTGGCGCAGCGGCACATTGTCAGATATGCAAAGTAAAGGCGAAGGTTGTGCATTCCATTCCTACTCACTCTGGTAACTAGACGAAGTGCGGCGTTGAGCTCAGCCAATCAACACGCAATGTTGAAGACAATTGGGGTCGTAACTGGGGTCCATAGTGTCTTTACACTATGTTCCTTGTGCTTACTATGCTACATGCAGGATAAGGCATGAAGCTAAAAAAACAACTATAAAATAGATAAAAATTAATGAAATATCCCAATAGCTACCTACTCCTCGTAAAAAAACTATAAGCTTTTTCCCGCAGACTCTGTTTCCCTTTTTTCACAAAATTTACGAGATATTGCGTGTTGAGGGGCGGAACTTTGCTCGCATCGTATTCCTACCAGAGCGGGGAAATGAAAATTAATTAAACTGTGATTCCCCCGAGTCTGGTTAGAACCCACATCCGTCACGTCAGTAACTGTGCTACTACACCACTATGGTTTCAATATCTGTTTAAATATAACAATTATACCACGGTCATTTTTAACTTCCTGGATCATCTATAACAATCTGAATCACTTAAATCTAATTACTTTACAATTATTAATTTCAAAATCAACTTCCGACATGCATCGTCTACATATTTGAATACTTGCGTAAGTGTTACTTTAGTTATTAGTATAGTTAAAATGCTATTATTGCTTTAGAGTTAAAAATAGAGTTGTTTCCGTTTTTTGAACGGAAAATAAATTTTGGTGATAGTCCAATTTTGGTTGTTACTCGACTGTAGCGAAGCCCATAAGGAGGGTTATGCTTTTAGGACGTATGAATGTATGTCCGTTTCTTTGTTTCCTTGTAACTGTTAAGCCAGTGAACCGATTTTGATAAATGGTACGTCGTTGGATTGGTCTTGATGGAACTTGTAGATCATCACTAAAAAGCTCTCATGTGTACTTTTCGAAAGACAATATAAGAGACAGACAAACTTACAGTATTTCGTATGTATATTTATTTGTATATTGTAATATTAGAATGCAATGATCCATCCAAATTACAAGGCAATTAGGTTTTTACACCAAATTCAATGTTAATGACGTTGCGTGCAATTCAAATCAATTTACTAACAGTAACGGCGGTTTCACAAATGTCATGGATAGGTACCTATATTTTTTATTATTTTACATCGTGTATTTAACATTTAATTACCTAATATAGTAATGAATTAATTACAATATACTCTTTCCCATTCCCATACTCCTTACTGGATATCGAACCCAAGCCATTGCCTTTACCTCAGACGCTGTCCCATGTTAACTTTAAATTAATTATTCATATCAAAATACAAAAATATTGGAAACCCAGAAACAATTACCTATTAAAACAAAAACAATATTTTTTTTACGCCCATATATCTACTATTAAATTAACCCTATACAACATGCGCAAGCGCAACTCCATTATGCGCCATATGTACATATGTAGGTACGTCGTGTGAACTAGGCTCACAATATATCACTTGAAAGAACAAATAAGATTGATTTACTGCAATTATTTCATTAGTCTAATATATTATCTTTATGTCAGATGGCATTGAAGTGCAGTTGATGGAGTGTTTGATGTTATACAGGATGATCGTGAGTTCAACCATTTTTTATTATTTTTATGCCGTTTACCGCATATAGTACGATAGGGAAAGGTTACTTTAAGACACTTCGTTTCCCACGCACCCCCTCATTTTCATGATATTACGTGTTGAGTGGCGGAACTTAACGTCTCACTTTGTCTAGTTATCAAAGCAAGGGAATAAAACAATAGGTGGAATTGGAATTTGGCCATGATCGTCTATCACTTATGTTAGGAGGCTACTCTTTTGCCCACGCACCGCCCAGTATGACATTGTAAACGTGACTGAAAGTAGAAGAAAAGGTTGTGAGCATTGGGTTCTGCCTACCCTGCTATATGCGGAATACGCATGGAATGTATGTTATCAGTCAGTCTCTTAGTAACGGAAAAGTGTTATCTTTTCTTTATACTTATACTTATATATCTAAGTTAAAATAAAAATGCAATTCATACTTTAAAAATGCAAAAATATTTTTTTCATATTATGTCAGACGACATTTTAAAGTAAAAATAAGATCAAATTGTAAGTCTACTTTGTTATGTAAGCACACAGAAACATGTATATATGCAAAGACTGAACGCATAATTCTCATACTATAGAAGTGTATTGTGAAAGTGGGTCGATAGTATTGTTTTTGTCCATCACTTGCAATTTTATTTACATTCGTTAGATAATCTACTCTAGATCTAGATGCAAATTGCTTAATCTAATTTGTAATTTAGGGTCAGGATGTGGAAGAGCGTCTAGCTGTAAGCGGTTGTGGGTTCGATTCTTATTCGAGTAATGAGATCTTCATCTCATCATCAATAACGTTTTAATAATAACATTATTGTAGAGAGAGTCTCTCTCCTAGAGTCTCTAACTCTATTGATAATTTCCCATATTTGTAGATAGAGAGAACCAACCAACCCCACCATTTATTCTAAATGAAAATGAACTAACGCAAATGGACTTATCGAGACATGATATCAGAACCATAATAAAAGGCTATTTCAGAATTGCTCAAATATTTTTTCTACGTCTACTTTCCCGTGGGAATGTTTTATGTATAAAAATAAAAACAAAAGCGCAAGCCTATACGTTATACGTACATACGTATAGCCGTGTGAAGATGTCCTACATTATTACAATGAGTTCACAAAAATCGCGACCTTGATGTGCATAGAAACAATCTTTAGTACAAATTAGTTGTAATATAAATTAAATGTTTTTGGACTAATTATAATCTAAAGATATGTTTCATTTTGAATTTGTTTCGTTTAGCTTCAGGCTGTCTATCCCGCATATAGCAGCATAGGCAGTGGGTTTTAGCATCTACTAAGAGTTATGGCACTCCGTTCGCCACTTTCCGCATAGTATAATATTATTAATCACGATTCATACCTCTATAAACCTCTTTTAAGTAAGAGGCACTTAGACGCAGTGCTGGTGCTGCACTCCTAAAGCACATTTATGACGCATGGGAGAAGACAACGAAACAAAGACAACGAAAGAAGTGACAATGCTAGGGTTTAGAATCAAAACTAACACATCGAGGTTATATTTTTTTATAAAAAAGATAAGGAAAACGAGCGTAGGGCCTGATGATAAGAGCTCACTGCCGCCCAGCACCAGAGGTACAGGTGTGTTATCCTCTCTTATCACTGACTCTTGTATTATATACAAATACAGTTATTATATAAACAAAAAGATTTCAAATCTTAATTGTAAACTAGATATTTAAGTTAACATCAAGGCCAATTCTTTTCCTAGTTCAATACAAAGCAACACGTGGTTACATTTAAATATCACACAAAAAATTATGTAACGATTTGCTAAAATTTTGCTAATAATCGCTTCCTACATAAAATTTATGTATTTGTGTATCATAATGGTGATGATGATGATGTCAACACCTGTTTGTGGGAGCGATGATTGTAGGTTCCTTTTTCGTAGGATTTTTTTTTTAATTTAGAAAGAAAATGAGGCATTGGGTTCAGAAATTAAATAAGGCACGACTTAATTAAAAACTACGAATAGTGGTGAATTTAATTACTTAATTAGCACTAGGCAGAGACTATGCCTATCCTGCTATAGGATAACTTGTACGCATCCGATAAGAGTACGCCAGATGCCTTGAAAGTTGTTTAAGATAAGTGGCTAACTTCAATCTTATTTTGATGTTAAGTATGGTAAAAAGTACTGTTTAAAAAATCTAATACAAAAAAATCCTAAGAAATAATGTCAGCTAAGCTAAGATTCTTGATCAGTCTTAAATATTTTATTATTTTGCAAGATTTTTTTTAGATTCACGCTGTATCCCGCACACAGCAGGGTAGGAAGAGGGAACCTAGTGTTAAGACACTCCGCTCCCCAATCCCCTGCAAATATTTTTGAGACATTGTAAAGCTAACAAAACTTCCTTCCACGGTCACTATCTTAAGTAGAATAAGTAATAGGTTCCATGAATTTCAAAACATATGCAAGTTAACGACGGTATGTCAAATGCATAATAATACTATCCAATATTCACTAAGCTCTTTATTGGCCACTTAAATGTCTAATATACGTGATGCAAGTACTTAGATTTTCAACCGTTTTTTTTAATTTGTTATATCGACATTCTTAATAATCGTTTTTAAATATATTGTAATTTTCAATTACTTGGTTAGTACTATATAGTTGCAACATGCAATACACACATACATTTTTAAAGCTAATATTTATAATATTTCGCTAGGCCCTAGCAGTTATTTAAAGACAGCGGCATCACAGGACAACCTTCCTAGTTTACTTCGCTGGGTTTTATCATTGGAAAGTGCTCTATCTACTCGTAAAGACGAAGAAAAAACTTTCCTAAAGGTATTATATTCACATCTTTTTAGGTTTACGTCGTCTACTAGGATTTCAAATGCAATGCCTATTGCAATAGAAATGATAACCAAGTTTCACCAAGCCGTATTTTTTATATCTCTCATAGACTAGATAGTCCTGCTATGATTTCACATCATTCAATATAAAGATATGAAAAACAAATCTATTGCGACCGAGTGATTGAAGCAAAGTAGATTAATTACCACGAGTTAAAATCGAATCTGTAACTACCGCAGGACCATCCTCTGAGCCATAATAGTTAAAATCGATAACTATTATGGCTCGATAGATCGATTTTTTCAAACAACTTATTTCTTTTCAAACAATACTAGAGTAGGCGCCAGAGCAAATACCTTGACCTGAAAGTTAGTAGAAATACACGTAGGCAGAGAGGACGACTATCCTACTATCGAGTTAACTTGTTAAATATACATTTTTATATCTTTTATTCATAGTTTGACGTAAATGCTAATTTTGTTAATGTCACATTTAGCTTTTAAGTGCTGGTTAAAATAATTCCTAAGTTTAGTTGCAGTTTAGCTTTGTAAAATCTAACCAAGGAAATATGTATTATTTTAGCTTCTCTCTGTATCCTGCACGTAGCAGGGTTGGCAGAGCGAACCTGGGAACCTAATGTTAAGATGCTTCGTTTCTCACTTTCTGCTAAATTCTGGAGGCACTCCACGGCTTTTATTTTTTTTTATATAGAAAGACGTGAAAATAAAATCGCAACAATTCTAGAAGTCACTTTGTATTACAAGTGCATGTAATTACCTACAAGATACAAGATCGTATCAAATCGTGGCATAAATTATAATAAATTTAAAAGTTAACGCCGACGCCCACTTACGTAAAAGAAGCGAAAGTTCAAGGTCCCTATGGTTCAGTGGTCACTGTGATGTCTCACAGCCGATTGTCGACTGTCTCCATTATGAATATAAGCAAATGAGTGTAATTATCTTAAATTATTTTTTGTTCACCTTTTTTTAATAGCTTCACGCAGTATCCCTCAAATAGCTGAGTAAGGCTAGAGGGCCCAGAGGGAACCTAGTGTTAAGTTAATCCGTTTCCCACTCCGTTGCAATTTTCGCAGCATTGCAGTAGCGGAACTCAAACAGCGCTTTGTTTTGTTACTATCGCAGGGACCCTTCATTCACCTGAGTGGAAATCGAACCAGCAACCTTCTTGCTTACTATCAGAACAATTGAAAGTTGCCATTTACAATACTTAATCATAAACTAGAGCTATGAGTTACATAAAAAAAATAACGGAGTGACTCGTCACTTAGATCTTTCTGCCTTTTTCCTTATAAAAAACTTTAAAATAAATGTGAAATCTAATTTAAAATACACATTATTATGTAAAGATACATACAGACAGACAGATAAAGATGATGATTACACAATAGCATAAAGTTCAAGGTCCCGATGCTACAAAACCGGTGTTTTACTTACTGAAGATTCACTTTCTCTATAACACGGTTATTTACCATAACGGTGTTGTTACGTATTACGTTACTATTACATATTTTAACCTATCTTTTTTAGCTTTATATATATTTTTAGCCGTATATAGCAGTAGTCAGGGGGAACGTAGTGTCTAGACACTACGTGTTGAGTCACGGACCTAAACGCCGCGCTATGTGTAGTTACCAGAAATAGTGAAAAAAAATAATTCATTTCCCCGAATGGGAGCCAAACCTACAACTGACGCGATTGCGGTGATGCACTTCAACCTATATTTTAAAGTTAGTTTTTGCCAAAATAAGTGCATTACCCAACAAGCAATGTTTCTCATATAGGCGGACTATAGATAAGAAGCTATTGAGGTATGAACTAGGTTGTCTCTCCCCATTCCGAATGCTAGACTAGTGAAAGCTTACTGGACAACGATGTGACGACAGACGTCCAGTTATCTCTTCTCTAAAATCTTCCCTTTCCATCCATACGAAGGAAAAACGAGATAAATAACGAAATCCTAACTTAACTTTAACAAAACACGAAAGAAACATATAGGCTATATTTTAAAATATATTTCTCCAAGTTGAATTCAAACTCATACTCTTATATGTATCGTATCCTTGGATTGGTTGCCTGGAAGAGATCACTTTTAGTGATAAGGCCGCCTTTGTGCATTTTATATCCTAAAATAATCTTTATAATTCTTGTAAATGTGCAATACAGACTTTTTATCTTATCTTTTTTTATCTTATCATACCTTTCGAGTAATTGTTTACTATACGCATATTACATAGCACTATTGAATAAACTAAAAAAAACATTGTACGTCACGTACTTCATCAATAATTCCGCACGTATTTTTCAAATCGGCAAACGTTAAAGGAAATATTGTAAGAAACTTATGTAAGTTTGACACTACTGTGAAATAACGAATTTGGTAGATATTGTTTTCTTTCACATTCCACATTCAGACTGCATTTCCGATATTGCATGTTAAGCATTTCAAAATTTAATTGATATCTCTTGTATTTTATTATTTGGTCTTTTGTGTTTGTGTGTCCGTGTGTTACATTATAGCTCCTAAAAAGGAATTTGCTAGAGAGATGATATTTAAATTATATGGTAAGGTGAGTATTTTTACAATCATTGTGGTCAGACAGCATAAATAACAGACTAAGATCCCAGGGCCCCCCAAACCTACGTCATTTTAGCAAAGCTGAAATTTTGAGGAGATTTTTGAGGAAGGTCCCCACTTTCAAGTTAGTGAGTAGACACTACACTAACACTGTCTTAACTACATATTAGACTAATTGTCCTCAAAATTTTAGCTTTGGTAAAATGACGGTTCTTGGGCTATAAGCCACTATTGGAATTTATTCAAAGTGTCTAAACCAAACGTATGGCCATCATTAATAACAAGTTAATAAAAGTGACCTTAAAATTTACAGGTTATAATTATACATCAAAATAAATTTGATAGTAATTTATATAGCTGTTATTAAACTGCAAAAAATAAATGTTAGAAATATGTTGATGATAATAGCAATTGGCGCCAAAGCGGCGAATTTACACGAGTCTAAACGTATCTATTTTAAATATTATACTCTCCTGGACTCTACTTGTTTTGTTTTATTTTCACGTTGTATCCTATGGAAAGCTTGTACGGGTAGAGTGGAAGGTGCCGAACGGAGAGTCTTAACACTAAGTACCATTTGTCTATCTCTATATCCATATGTAGTTCTATAGAACTATAGTCATACTAGTGTAATTCTATAATCTTAGCGTAATTTAAACAAACAACTAACTGCTTAGATTCTACATTATAGTAACGTCAAATTCCAGTTAGAGTTCCATTGTGTACCAACACAAATGTTAATATCATAATAATAAAAATATCTTTAATTATTTCATAGTAAGAATAGGTTATAATTAAGCTTAATAAAGCTTAAATTACACAATTTAGTTATAATATGAACAATACATTGTAATTACTTATGTGGAGCTCGAGATGCTTACATTCCATAGCACACCTTTGAAACGCTAGGAAATGTCAAACAACCTGTACTTCTAATATGAACTTAACATATTATATTATATCTAATATGTTTATTTTTTTCCTTCACGCTGTATCCCGCATATAGCAGGATAGGCAGAGGGAATTTAGTGTCTATCTACTCCGTTCCCCACTTTTCGCTGAATTTTCGAGACATTTCGTGTTGAGTGGCGGAGTTCAACGCTGCTGCTTGAGGAAATAAAAATAATATATTTATGTATGTAAGTATATAAATTCTTTTACCCCGGATGATGCGGTATATTTACATAAGGTCATGGGAGCGTACTAATAGGATTTTTTCTATATATTTTTAAAATAAAGGTCGCTCCATTGTTATAGTTTATCTTATACAACAAAAGGAGATCCTATTCAATCAGTACTGACGACCAAATAAGCGATTGAAGCGTTTCAGGAATGTACGCGTCCTAACATAGGTCAAGGTGACTATCAAATAGGTATTGAGATACGAAAAATGTAACAATAATAGAATAATAACAAATAAGTAGCATCGAAATATTAACGACGACTAACGACTGAAAATAAGATTTAAATTTTAAAATACTCTGTTTTCTACTAAATTTGTTAAAAAATCTTATTTATAATTACTGGCTCGAAGGACCAATATTTTTTTTCGTCAATTTTTCTTGATTTTTCTAAGAAAAAGTACTCAAAGGCCCTAATTTTTTCGTTTGAAAAAGAGGTTGATTACATATATAAAAAATTTCACATTTCGTCACTCATTAGTTAATCTTAAAATTACTAATATAATATTGCCTCTAATTATACCTATACGTAGTTGAAAGTAATAACTTTTATATTTTACACACGCGTGTGAATCTCATTGTTGCCTTCAGATTTACGATTCTTGCTAAATAACTAGCTATTTGGAACTATTTTATTGCGTACATTTAAAGTTTAAATGAAATACTAAACTATACAATTCACATTGTGTTTATAATAACTGCTTTGCCCGAGTTAAAATCAAAGGATGGTTTTTAGTTCTTATATCTTTAAGCTTCACACTTGTGGGTTCTTTCCCCACTCGAGGAAAAGAAATATTTATTTACATGTACTCGTATATTTTCATTTTCTTCGCTCTGGTGTCGGGGCAAAGAGCGACGTTCAGTTCCGCCAGTCAACACGCAATGTCTCTAGAAATCGGCGGAAAGTGGTGAACGGAGTGTGTTAACACGAGCTTCCCTCTGCCTACCCTGCTGTATGCGGGATACAGCGTGAAGCTGAAAAAAATGTATAAATGTAATGAAAATTATAAATTAGACGCGGCTTGGACGATTTTCAAGAGGAGAGGAGTCAATTTTTTTACATTTTCTACATAAATACATTCAAAGTAAACAACTATAGTTTAAAGTAATAAATATAGTATTTCCTGCAAAACACTGTAAAGGAACAGGGTTACAAGATATAATCGGCAATTTAAATAATTTAAAGAGGAACGTATTAGCACAAACATAATTATAAAGATAACGATAATAATGAGTTAATTATGTGTAATAAATCAGTTCTGCAAAGATATTTATAAAGTAACTACCGAATAATCTTGTACTTTATTTAACTGGTGGTTTAAAACAAAAAAAATATAAATATCGCGAAAAATTGTAATGTCCATTTTTTTATATAAAACAATTATTAAAAATAGAAACTGAACGTGTCCCGACCTGTGCCTACCTGTAGAACGTTTTAGCTAAAAAAATCTAACACGGAATTTAAAATCATCAATAAACATATGCATAGATATATATTGCACACTTAATACTAAATTAAAGAATAAAATAAATTAAAAAATAGTTTTAATTATTTGGTTAAATTTAACACACATACCAATAATAAGAGGAAAATGGAGAACGAAGTGCCTTAACACAGGTTATCTTTGCCTACCTTGCTTTATATAAAAAAAAGCCATATACAAGTAAAAATTAATAAAGAATATATGACTAAGATTTCTAGTACATTCCGCCATATAAACATAGAGCATACCATTTCCCGGTTAATTAAATATGATTTTTAATTGAGTTGTTTACGCATCTCCGCATTGGTTCTAAACTACGTACTACATTGTAAATTGTTAATTGTTATGTTATTTTTTGTCTAGAAATATTTACTAAATAACATACGTCATTCTTTAAATATTTTTTTAGATCGCAGGTACATCCTCTACGATGCAGAGATAACCTATAAGAACTCACTCCATTCTTATTTTTTACTCCATTAATGACAATTACGGAACTTAACGCCGCATTTTATCTGAGGAATACAACCTACAATATAAACAAGAACTATTATAAAAACCTTTTCATATTTTGGTATATCCTCTTTCAGTTCGAAGTAACCACTAAATGCTATCAAACTCATCAGAATAGCCCCCGATGATATCATTTTATATTAGAAATTACATAAATGGTTCGATTTCATCACATTAGGTACAAGGCCAAGCTTAGTCAACTTAGAAGGAAAGATAAACATTGTGATAAGCATAATCAGAGAAGACATTTGGAAGACAAAGTCTAAATGCATCATTTCATAATTCTAGGGTCAAAGTAAAAGAATGAGTGTATATTTTGGACAAGTAGAGATGAAATTCATGATGAAATATATGAGTATAAGCCATTGCGGCGCAGCTTAGATAGACGTGAGTTCGATTCTCGTTTAGGGGCAAATTTTACATTTTATGTATATTCTATTTATTTTCATTATCCCGTTCGGGTTAGACAAATGCAGTGTTAAGTGCCTCCATCTAAAAGTACCTAATATTTTCGAAATTAGCGGCAAGTTAATCTTTAAATCGCCACCGATTTTTATAAAATTTGAAATTTAGACTCTTAAAAATATTTCATTAAATACGTGTTTCATGGTATATTAGAATTCACCCCTAAATAAGCAAGCGAAGCTGCGCGCGGCCGCTAGTAAACTTATACTTGTAGTTCATTTAATAAAAAATCGATCACACTCGTCAATAAATTCAAGTTTGTTAACTTTATTCGCCGCGCAATCAAAACCTATAAGGTATTTCCCGTAAACCTTGCAATTATGAAATTTGGCAAGAAGTGTAAAGTCCAAATAAATAAAGGAATAAATCAGAAAAACGGAAATGACAGATAATTAATTATAGTTCATTTATTTTTATTAAAATTAACGCAAACGTCCGCAAACTTACGTTTGTCTACTTTCATAAGTTGTACCATACTGAAATTGGTACGGAATCCTCGTAGGGCGAGTGCCACTCACACTTAACTAGTTTTTTATTAGAGAACCTAAAGTTAAGCAAGACACTCCCACCGCCTAGTTTTCGGGACATTGCTTGTTGAATGTTTTGAGCCTTGTTACTAGAGCGAAGAAATGGAAATAATCCATTCCCCCGAGTACGAATTAAACCTATAACCTCCGCGATTATAGTCGCACTTTACCCCAGGGCCTAAAAGTCAGAATATTTGCTATACTAACAGCCAAACTGCATTTCGACACGTAAATATCACAAACAAAGAATCGACTTGAACTATTTTGACATACTATCGATTTATAGAAATTGAAAACATTTTGAAAGATGCATATTTCGCAAAATGAAACAAATTTTTATTAATGGTTGCAACAATTTGAACATAAATAAGAAAAAACTAATTTTATATATTGGAGCTTAATCTTTTATACTATTATAGACGTAAAAGGCGAAATGATAAATGGCATTGCTTTAACGTAATGGATGAAAGAATAACAAATATATAGACTAATGATTTACTGTGGCTTTGCTTGTCTGTATACTATTATTTTATCTATACTTTTAATTTTATATATTTAAAAAAAATACGAAATAATCTATATCTTTACTTTAATAATATTTTAAGCTCATAAGTTTGTTGTATTGAACGAACTGGTTCGAATTTATTTAGCTATATACCATAACATTAATTGTTTCCATGTAACCCACTGTACCCGAAGGTCGCAGCTATTTCGGGCTTATACTTTGTCACGTCTAACACAGCCCTTAGGTATTTGCTTTTGACCACGCCGGGAAAGGATCAGGTAGTAGTGTCTGATAAACAGAAGTGACTTAATTTATATCACCTTAGGCAGAGTATCTCTCTGTCTCTCTCTCTGCTACTTATTGTATGCCTAATATATGTACAATAAGCAGGTGTGATTAGTTGTCAATTGACATAAATATTACCCAAAATAACATATCAACCAACGACTGTCCTGTTCAGTCAGTCATATTATATACCAAATGGGCAAAGTTACAATAAATAAACTTAAACAGCAATAAAATTACAATAAATTATGTAAGAATGTTCAATGCACACAACGTTCTTAGTAAAATATACATTCATTATAATTCACGAAACGTAAATTCAAAGTATTTTTATATTTAAATTATATTCTTAATTCTTATAGTTAGGCTTTTGTTTACACGTTGAATTTTTGGAGTTCGATCCACGGTGTACCCCATATCTGTCCCCTGCTGTATCTTTATATAGATGGAGCTTATATGGATGGTAAAGTCTAAAACTTTAGACATTCGGGTGAAACTTAAATTAAATCTTTCCCCTGAATGTGGATCGAACCTACAACCAACTGAGTGACAGATAACGCCAAGCCGAGTACTACTGGACTACCGAGTACTGGATTTAAATCTGACATATGGGCAGGTTAGGTACTCTAGGGGATCACTAATGGAGAATTTTTCGATATTCCTATAGGAATGGGAAAAGAA
The DNA here is from genome assembly GCA_016802625.1 of Heliconius numata. Lineage (NCBI taxonomy): Eukaryota > Metazoa > Arthropoda > Insecta > Lepidoptera > Nymphalidae > Heliconius > Heliconius numata. Next base: position 202,151 of record JAEBDU010000112.1, read on the forward strand.
AATCCATTTTACGTCCTAAAGTCCGTGCAAGCAAAGTTACGAGCGACGACTAGTATAGCATAAATGATTCAATATATCGCATCTCACCTGACAGCCTGTCTCGACATCTGCATAGTAGCCGGAGGCGCGGCCTTGACACGTGAATCTCGTCGCTGGACTCTTTACGCGGTTGCCGGTCTGGAAATGAAAGAAAAAATTGGTTATTATTTACGTTCAATGGAAACTTCACTTCTCCACTTTTGTTTGAAAGAACCAATATTCGATTCTAATCTATATTAGGAACTATTTTCTTTAGTTTCAATATTATTAAAATAACGTAAGAATTCTTAGAAGAATAGTATAAAATATGCTTAGAAACTTGAATTTGTCCGCTAAATTGCATCAAAGGACATGGATTAGTCATTAGCAAGAATTTTTCCGAATAAACAAAAAATAATATAAACATTAACAAAATAAATTAAATTCATCGTTCTTATATACTTATCAATATATGTATAAGTATGGATTAACATAAAAACGTCTTTTTGGTACAACCTCTGCATTACGAAGTTCATGGGTTCGTATCTCATGACAAACAACCGTAAGACATAAGGTATAATACGTCACTCAACACGCGGAGTGTCTTAACACTACGTTCCCGTTGTCTACTCTATTACATGCGGGATTAAACGTGAAACTAAGAAAAAAACAAGCACGGAAGACAGTCTTGGACTAACAATCAGTTGACCCGCACCGAACACCGGTCATTACCGTATTCGGTAACTGTTACGTGCACCTGGGTAATTGCTATGGAACATAACTTGTCTTTGGCTTTTGTCTTGCGTGATTACATGGTTAATTTTATTTGTAACGCTAATTCGCGTTTTGCAATCGATTATTTCATATATTTCTTTTTATTTTGACGTTTTAACTGACTTCAAAAAAGAAGGAGGTTCTATATATTCGTAAACTATGTCATATATTTTTAAATATGAAATCGAATCATCTGTCATTTGTTCATGCTGTATTCCACACATGGCAGGTTAGGCGGAGAGAACTTGCGAACATAGTGCCAAGACACTTTGCTCTCCGCTGCTTACAAATTCGAAAAAATTGAAAGTGCGGGAAAATGACCTAACCCACAACTTTATCAAATTCACTTTTGATGGCTAAAACGATAAAATAAATAAAAAAATGTATAACTAACAGAGCTATTTAATTTTAAATTCAGAAAATTTATTTAATAAATATATCGCGTACCTATATAACTTAGAATAGTTTCAGTACAATATAACACCGTACCTACAGTATAAGTATATAATATATATGATGGGAATTAAACCTGTGACTTAGAAAACCATTACTGATCGCTGAACCCTCAGGCTACTGATTACATTTTGTAAGAGGAAACTACTAAAATCCAAACAAAACAATCAACGTATGTACTTATATATGTAGATCACAAAGACGCTATTACTAAATCACTCATCCGGTTTAATGAATGGCTTATTAGTGCTTCTTATTTTCGCAATAAGAAGATTTAAGATATTTTTAATCCACTCCAAGATGTTAACTTAAAAATCCCGTATTTGCCCCGTTCCTATACATACATGTAACAATGAATATTTTCCCGATTATATTGAATTTTTTATAATATTCAATATCATTTTTAACCATGCGGGCGAAGCCGCGAGTGGACCGATTTTAAATAAAGTTTTTTTTTTCGTTCGTCGATTAATGATTAAACTCATAAACATTATATTAGCAGCTAGACACTGTGTGCCGATGGTTCATGATTTCGTAAATAATAAAGACGAATTCAAGTAACTTTCATATTTTCAATATTTGGTATATAAATTGTAATACAGCTAGTTAAATTTGAGAAGTCGTGATTTATAAGCACGAATGATTCTAATAGTTCTACTTCTGATTAGAATCATCCTTATTGTATTGCGTAATTCACTATCTCTAGTAACTATTTCAATTTATTTCTCACAATAAAGAAATGTTATTGTAAAAATAATTTAGATACTTCGGTGCATCGGAAAAGCCTTTGATTGTTATCGTGATGATTTTGGGTTCGAACGCCACTCGGGGATAGAATTGTTTTTATTTTCTTACCCTGGCAAGGTAAACCGCGGCGTTGACTTCCGCCACCCAACATGCTACCTCTCGAATTCGAGTGGAAAGTAGTGAATGAAGTGTCTTAACATTTGATTTCCTCTGCCTACCTTGCGATGCGGGATAGGGCATAGCACGGTTAGAATGTATATATGCGATGATCGTGGCTTCAATCCCTAGAAGGGGAATAGTATTGTTGAAAAAAAAAAGTTCTGACCGGAGGTTATTGATAGAGTTATTAATTCAGTTACACAGTAGAGTCAAAAAAAACATCTTAATATAACTTTTCTTTTTTTAAAATAATTATATATCTGTATGTACCTACTAAACTACATATATTAAGTAACACATATAACTATGATATATTAAGCTACACAAAATCGTAAAATATATATGTTATTAATATACATATTTCGAGATCATTATAAGCATAGGTACATTACCTGAAGAGGTTAACTTAAGTGACTTAAATGACCATAATTTTTGTCGATGTTATCATTTCTTTATTATATTGCATAAAAAAGTCCACCCGGATATATGTTACTAGGTTACAAAAAAACTATCAAAAACAGTCTAGCAAATAAAAATTCTTTCCACTACCAACGTATATAGAAAAAGTTTGATTTACTCTCATTTACTCCTACGCTTAAGATTTATGGGTTTATGTTAAATAACACCTCTGCTTTTTTATTTAAAATTTGCTTATATGTTCATCTCTTGACGGTTTTCATTGGTTTCTGACAGCACGTAGGCTTTAGGTTGAAATACTACAAATTTATATTACACTAGTGACCCGCCCGCCCGCTTGAACTACAAAATTAACTATTTCTGCATTACTTTCGTTTTCTAATAATAACATAATTTTGAAAATAATATCTTTATATAATATCAATAGGTAAAGACCTATATTGAAAAGTAAAGTTTCAGCCATATCAGTAAAACAGTTACAAACAACATTTTAAAATGATATAATATTTTATTTTAAAACCGATTTGGAACCTTTTTACAACCGATTGAAAAAACAAACACTAAATCTTAAGGGAAGCTTGCCAAAATACTATAGTTAAAACTCCAATTTAATCAGTTCTACCGTTTCTGAGATTAGCGTAAAGAAACGCATACACAAACAGACAAAAAGTCATTATTTTTGGCTGTATTACGTTATTGCTATGCTACCAATAACATTTTTTATATATCTTTCATGTACAGACAACGATACCTTACGATTTTATTATAATATATAGATATAGATTTATTATTACGGGATAGAGCGTGAAGCTAAAGAAAACAAACTAAATATATTTATTTATAACGAAATGGACCTTGCGCATTAAAGTATTATTACCAACAATCTTTATAATTAACGCAACGATATCATACCAAACATGGTGATATGGGAACTATTTATATGAAGGCCGCTATTAATTACAGATTGTAGAAAAATATATATCTATACTTTTTATCATTTTTAAAGTGTTATTCCACACTTAGGAGAGAAAAATACTTTTTTAGAAACGTATAAAAATTTAAACGTAACGGGATTTGAACCCGCGCCTCTTGGATGGTTTCTAAGAGAAGAAAGAAAGAGCTTTAAAGATATATAATTTTGCCCTAAATATATTTTTCATAAACTTAAGCATAAAACCATTGTTGCTGGTTGTAGGTGCGCCTGCGCAACGCCATTACGTGACATTAAATTGTAAGCGTAAGCGTAAATAATAATTTAAAACTCGTTTACTCATGGTCTACACCCACTAAATTGATTCATCCAAATCACATGACTGAGTGACTCGTGACTTTACAAAATTTATTGAAAAATATCGAAATATTATTATTTTTAACCCTTTAAATGTTAATTTTAATAGATTTCTTTAGTTTATCAGAGAGTGAAAATATTAAAAAAACACCTTTACGCTGTATCCCGCATTTAATAAGGTAGATTGAGGGAAATTTAGGTGACATTGCGTAGTGATAAAACTCTGCCACACAAAATCACAATAACACATCCTATGCGTCACCTACGTACATTATACGTAAAAAACTGAGTCACTGGTCAATTAAATTTAAGTCAGTGACTCCCTTGTTATACTTCCAAAAACACCTCACTGAATCACTACACCTAACCCTCTCTATAAGGCTTTCGCAAATGGTTAAAGCAATAAATCCAAATATTTATATACGACAATATATTATTAACATGTCTATAATACCAAAATTGTAGGCTTAGAATGATCTCATCTCCAAATATTTGGATTTTGCTAAGTGAATTTGCTAACAACTTACTAAATATGTTAGCTAACGACAAATGCTATGTTTATACAATTTACATTATGGTTCTTGTTATTTTTTCTTATTTTCACCCGTTTTGTGCTTTTAGATAAAAATACAATTTTGAATCATATCTTAATTTTTCATTTTTAACAAATTTAGGTACTCTCATTTTTGTAACTAATTTAGGGAAAAGATTCATCATTCAAAAATATTCGTCCAAGCAAAATCAGCTTTTATATACAAACATAGTTAGACGCGATACAAATATACTTTAGTGAAAAATGAAAAAAGCAGAAAGTAAATATATTTAATTGCCCCTTAATAAAATTTAGAGTATTCAAAATTTTCATAATGCTTTTAAGAGTCTACCATATTCATATTTAATGTCAACTGGGCGTCATTTTAAATTTACATTATACAATATCAAATTACATGACTATTATTGAAATTTGATGATTTAATAATCTACTTTTTCATTAAATAAATTTGATTCATATTTTAAGAACACAATTCGTTATTATGAATTTTCAAAAATAAATTTTGACAAACGCTGCGTTTACAGCTTTGTCAATAAACTAAACTGATAAATTTTAAATATTCTAAACATAAATTTTCCTTTGAGTTAGATTTGAACCCATTATCATTGCATTTAGTTAAAAGTTAGGTATATTCCAACTGCTCTAAAACAGTGTCACCTATGGCAATACGTATTAATGTTTCAACTTTCAATAGTAGTAAAATTTTATGTTGAAACGTTGAAATTGCCTGTTAAAAATACATGCAATATTTAAGAGTATGTTTATCAGTACATTCAAGTATTAATCCTTGTTATATTAGCACGATTTAGTAACGACGGGACATAGATCAAATTTCTCGTCACCATTCATCATCATCACAGCCTTTGCCTGGACTTTTAAGACCTCCCGCAAGGATCCTCACGAAGATTGGTCTAGCGTTGACCAGACCGTTGGTGTACCTGGATGCCTGCCCGCTGAGGCCGCCAGTCGAGAATCTTTCCGTCCCAAAGGCCGTCAGTTCTCCTCATATTCATGTGGTGTACATCGAAATCAGTGAAGTCCTTCTTAAGTTGGAAACGAACCCACATTATTTGCTCACATTCTAATTCTTTCTGAGTCTCTATAGTGTATAATCAAATAGTTAAATAAAACAAGAATCTTAACGAGTATGCAAGGTGCATAATATAGTTTTTTTATTAATATTATGTCTTAGCATCCTTTGGCTAATATTCATTTAAATAATGAGCAAAATAACTTGACCTTTTAAGAATTTTCTTGGTTGAATTTCTAATCTTGTTTCTTATGTGTACAAACAAACTTCGTTATAAAAATCATAAATTTGTAAAGTTTTTTAAAATAAAATCCGAGGATGTCGTGGCTTAGTGTAACAGCGTCTGTCTGTAAACGTGACGATTGTGGGTTTGATTTCCACTCGGGAAATCGTACTCACCAGCAAAAAAATATCCCGTATATAACAGGTAGACAGAGGAAACCTAGTGTTAAGACACTCCGTTTCCTAAACACCGCCCAATTTTAGAAATACTGTAAGTAAAGCCTCGGAACCCAACACTGTCCTTTATCTTGTTGCTAGGGAGAAACTGACAGTAATTCATTTACCCGATTGGAAATCAACACACAATTTTCCGCGTTTACGGTTCCACTTTTTTAATTTACTTGTTAAGAGTAACACTAAAATTATTACCGTAGTTCAAATTAAGACAATAAAGCTAAAACTGTCCAAGACCGGTAGAAAAAAATAAAATTAAAAAAATTAAGCAAAACTGAATATAAACTTGTTCAAAAGCTATTTTAACAATACTAGTTTATAGGAAAAAAAACTAGAAATTTAAGCAGCATGACATATGACATTTAAGCATTTTACAAATATCAGGCACTACTCGTATGTCGAAGATTTATCTCAGGACAGTCAGTTGAGATGCTGCGTGTATACCTTTTATTCTACTTATTGTACAAACCTACATGTTGTATATTTTGGCCGATATATTAGCAGTTAATGAAAATTCGTTTTAGTTGGTTTTGCAACCGTGTTGTAAGTTCGATTCCCACTCGGGGAAATGAATTAAATTTATCTGTTTAACAAATGGATATCCCAATTAAAAAAAAAAGCCTCCCGAACTCGGTGAAAGTGGGAAACGGAAGAGTATTAGTGTTATTTCATACTTATATTTAATAGTCAACTAAATATAATCTATAAATGAAAATATTCAATGCCCCCGGGTGGGAATCGAATCCAAATCTGTCGCGATGTACCGCTGCGCCAAGACGCCCTCAAAAAATATTTTAAGCAACATTTCAATATAAATATTATAAATAATAGCTGTGAGAAATAAATATTACAAAAGTACAATATACACACCTAATATAATAACAGAATGTATATTTATAGTTAAAAGTTTTTGCGTCACAATTTAATTGTCATTGTATTACTACAATTATCTTTATAGTACTTATCTTTTGTTAAAGTTAAAATAAAAAAGCTTTATATTGTGTTTTTATATTTGTTTAAAATTATTTCTAAGAAACTATTATCTATGATCAACTCTATAGGAAAATGTAAACAAATATCCTATATCTTATAAAACAAAGTCGCTTTTCGTGTCTGTCTGAACTTTCTAACTCTTCTTCTTCTAAACCACCCAACGGATTTTTATGCGGTTTTCACCATTAGGTCGAGTATTTCTCAGGGAAAGTTTATATATAGTTTATTATTTGTACATTCTTATGTAAATTAACATAAAAACGATAAATGTGTCTAAAGTCCTACCCGTTGAGATACTTTCGCGCATGCGCTGCTTTAATGGTAAGTACTACATAAAAATAATGTACTGAAGTATTGTTCCTCTTAATAAGATCTACAAAAAAGTCCGCGATAGCATATTTTTATCTTTTAAGAATAACGTGTAGTGATCATATTTCTGTCCAAAAATAGTAATTTCAATATATTTTTTATTGTGAGGGATATTTTTCCATAATGGTATTAATCCTTATCCTTTAAAATACTTTATTAATTTTCTACGTTAAACGAAGATAAAGTTTGCTTTTTACACTATTTCGAAATTGCGAATAGTATAAGAGAAAAACGCATTTAATTGTTGACACATCCCGCCGTTGACACATCAGCTGTATGTTACTCAAGTTTTACTTATCCCTTACTCTCAGGATATAAATAAGTACATTAGTTACGTTGGCCATTTAATGTATTGTAAATAAGTATATGTTTTTAATTTTAATAAGTACTTTAGAAGTTGTTACAATATCAAAAAATCCTTGCTGCGAAACGGCTCGCCACTCGACATGCGTCCACCGCGCCCGCCTGCCTTACACGCATCGGTGGTTCAGTGGTAGAATGCTCGCCTGCCACGCGGGCGGCCCGGGTTCGATTCCCGATGCATTCTATTTAATTTTCCTCACAGGCAGCCACGTAGTGCTGGCTTTTCATCAGGGACAGAATACCCTCTTCAGCATTAACCACAAGCTCGAAAAAAACACCCGCCTGCTTCTATAGCAACGAAGATTTAGATGCGTTTGCACGTATTGGATAAGTGGAGTTGAATGTATTACTAGTGGACCCGGACGCAGCTACGCCTGCTTGAACTATAAGAATATTTTCGCGTCGGTCATACTCATACTATGCCCGAAGGCTAGGTCATATGGAATCAGTGACATCTCCTTAATTATTTATTAGAATGTTATTCAGTAAACTATAATTACATCTAGATAAAATGCTAAAAGTGACTGTTACATTTATTTTCATAAGGATGAATATCAAAATGTCGCGGTAACGGTTGCGTAGCGACGACGGTTGTTATTAACATGGCAGAATAAATTGCATGTTAAATTAGAAAGTACTTTAAAATATATTAGTTTATATGTATAATGTAATGTTATATAGCCTATAGCACTTCTGAAGAATGCAGCTTTCATACAAAACAAAAACCAAGTAAATCGGACCAGTAGATCCAGAGATCTTAGCGTTCAAACAAACAAACAAACTCTTCCGCTTTATTATATTAGTATAGATACGAATAATCCAGTAGTAAAAGCGGGCGAAGCCGCAAGAGGGTCGCTAGTTATTTATTAAATTTCCACTAAAAACCAGATACAAGAATACAATTAATCGAAATTATAAATATAATATGTACTAGTACATAACAAACAAAAATGTGAGGTTTATGAGTTCGATTCCACTCGGGGGAATGAATTATTATTTATTAATATTTTCATTTCTTCGCTCTAGCAACGCAAAAGCCCGTGTTTACTTCGCCATTCAACACCCAATGCCTTGACAAATTGGCCGGAAAGTGGGGAACGGAGTGTCTTAACACTAGCCTACCGTGATAGCCTCATATAAATGAATCAGGTTCATTTATTTTTTATTTACAAACTACACAGTAAATTAAATGTGATTTCACATAGTAAACTTCTTAAAAAAAAGCAAGCATTTTATTTAACCGATCCACAGATTATACAAATCACAGACTCTCAATGTACATTAGAATGGTCAACTTTTGACATCGAATGACATTGATGCGCAATTATATGTCAAAACAAAATAACATTTAAAGTATCGTAGTTTCATAATGCTACGTATCGTTCGCGCAATTCAAAAAAGCTAATTTTGGCAATTTGACAATATAATTGGTCACGTTATACGATTTTACGCTGTTATGACAAATTGGACCGTATCTTATTAAAGGTGACGGTAGTGGGTTCAATTCGACTTAAAAGAAGATTTGTGCTTGTAAGATAAAGTTGACTTTCCCATACTGTACAAATAAAGTGCGTGAAATAGTTGGATATTGGAGTAATTTGGTTTAAGTTTTAAAAAAAAACACATTTTTCTGCTACAGGTGCTATAGAATGTGCGCGCAGCTATCAATTGAATAAAAAAATATAAGCCTGACTCGAGTGGCTCACTAGTAATCTCTGAAGAGTGGCTCCATCATCAGACCAGATCGATGGTACTATATTATTATATTATGGCCTAAGCTACATATAACTGCTAAATTTCTTGATCATACAGTTTTTATTTTGTTACACAGTTATTTTAGTGATCTAACAAAAGCATGTTAAACACGTATGAATAAAAAAATCTACCTATTTTGAAGAAGAGTTTTTCTTTAACTTAAAAATATCACATAATTAGATTTTGAATTTTACGTAACTATGTTGTAAGCAAAAATAAACATTTTCTTTCATGTATTTAAAGCAACTATTATAAACTACTACTAAAATTATCCATTTGGGCTACAGTTTGCTATTAGAGGACGTCATGGCGCAGTAGCGCAGCTTGTCAGCACATGGTTGTAAACGCGACGATCATGAATTCGATGATCACTTAAGGAAATAAATTATTTTGATTTCCTTGGATTGGTAACGTGTGTGGCGATGAGTCACACCAATCAACACGTAATGTCTCGAAACCTGATGGTCACCATTCAATTTTCGCCACAGTGTCTTAACACTAGTTTCTCTCCGCATACCATGCTATATGCGAAATACAGAGTGAAGCTAACAAAACGTATTTACTTCTATAAATACAACAAAATCAAATCTCAACCTTTCACCGGTCAACATGCACCAAGTAATATTATTAATTAGATACCCTAATGAACTATTCTTTACAGTTCATAGACCTTCAACGGATTGGTCATACATAAATCGGACAATAGCTTACATAATGTCAGTTATGTAAGGTAAACGTCTCGAGCGATACAATTACTTCTTTAAACTTAATTCCTTAAGAACACTGTGTTGCATACAAACTTTCTAATACTAGGTTTAAGTTTAAGGAAAGATGTTTGGCTAATTGTTTTACAACATGTTAAATTATTATACGTAGGTTTCAATTATAAAGTAATTGTAAAATAACTGTAAACGCGAGTGTTCAAAGTTCGATTCCCACTCGAGAGAATGAATTATTTTCCTTTCCTCATTCTGGTTAGAAGACAGTGGATAAAGAACCCAAAACCGTCGGGTAAAGTAATGTAAATTAAAATACTCTTTATTGCACACCAGAAATAACATCACAAAATTGGAAAAAACATATAAATCAGTACAAAGGCGGCCTTATCGCTAAAGGAGCGATCTCTTCCAGGCAACCTTTGGGTAGAGGAGAGTGGGTTTCTGTAGAGATGGTTCATAGTCTGACGCTGTACTGGTACGCCACGACAGCCTAGTTTTAAAAAAATCTATGGCATGAATATAATTTACCAATTATGATTAAGAAATATATATATAATACTACATTGGAACTAATTCGATATAATTCATGATCACGAGTTTGACCCTAATAATTGTTTTTATAATATCGATTAAATAACGATTGAACATAACATCTTATTGTTCTTATAGAAGTGTTTCATATTTATAACCAAATGTCAAAATCAAAAAAAATCTTCATTGATTTTTTTTAAGCATCACTTCACATATAAATGTCAGTATTGTCAGTCCTACAGGAAATGGACCCACAGCTATCACGTTGAGTAAGACTTAACTAAGAACGTATTGCTTAGTTGGTCAGTGCTTGGACGGTTTCCAAAGAGGCGCAGGTTCAAATTTTTATACGTTTTCTTAATAAAAGTGGAGTGGAATAACACTTTAAAAAATGTTAAAATATTTTAACTATGAATTAAATATTATCCGAATTTGAAATTCGGATAAAAAATAGAGAACGGAGTGTCCTAACAATAAGTTCTCTCTGCCTCCTCTGTTATGTGAAACTTATGAAGGTACGCACTAAGTAACTTAAAAGTAAATTTAGTTATATTATAATAACTAACGCCGAATCCGAAGATAGACAAGCAGAATTTAATTTTATGATACTCAATTTCCTTTCGTTCATTTATATTGGTACAATGCGTGGTGAGTGGCGGAACTTAACGCCGCTTTAAACATTTAATAGTGTCAAGTACTATTGAGACACAAGCCTAAGGATATATCGTGACGACAATGAATGTAAATAATACGTATAATATTAAAATTACTCAATTGTTTTCGATAATTTCATAATTATATAACGTTTGTGTCCATTCTCTCTGATTGTCCCGTTCACTTGAACGTTTATTTATTTCTTAACTAATTGTTTTAAATTAATAAATTTTTATTTCATTATTAAAACGCATAATTATAACTTGAAGCCAGTTGTTACGCAGGAGTTCAAACGTGCTATTGTAAACGCGACAGGTTGTGAGTTCGATTCCCACTCGAGAAAATGAAATAATAAATATCTTCTTTCCTCGAGAGGATAAGTCACGAGGATAAGCGCGACGTTGAGTTCCGCTGTTCAGCACGCAATGTTACCAGAATTCGGCAGAAAGTGGAAAACGGAAGTGTCTTAATGGAACCGGAGAGTTTACAGGGAAAAGAAAGAAGTAGAACGAGATGTCATGACAAAAAAATGGTATTCGAGAACCGAGTGATGTCTACTTTGTTAATTTTTTTTAAAGAGGTGATAAGGTAAGTAGCGAAAGCCAAAGCTGTTTTGTCCTACTAAAAGAAAAAACATGTTTTTGGATAACTGAATTTGAACCTGTACCTTTTATGAATCAGTGTTCCAAATGCGTTACAACGCCAAACAAATATTTAAATTGTTTTTATTTTTAATATTAAATCGATTTTTATAGTGTTTTTAAAGTACAGATCTATTAATTATTTAACGGCATCATAAATCGATTTCTCGCTTAGTATTCCTCGATTGTATAAAATAATAGATACAACACCATTAAAACAAATTGAAAACGTTGAATGTGTCAAAATTATTTTTTATTTAATTTACTAAATTATTATGCTTGATCTTAAAGGCTAAGGTTTTTTGTAAAATTGATTGTATTTTATAAATTAATAAAAATCAGATAGTCAATATACTCTGTTAGTATTAAATAATAATGATTAGAAAACATTAAATTGGGAGGCCAGTCGAGCGCAGGGCACAAGCGTGAAACTGTAAAACAACAAAAATTGTGGACTTGATTCGTACTCGAGGAAGTGAAATATTTATAATATTTTCATTTCCTTACCAGAGGGTAACGAGGGAAAGCGCGGCGTTGAGTTCCGCCACTCAACACACAATGCCTCCAGAATTCGTCGGAAAGTGTGAAACGGAAGTGTCTTAATATAAAGGAAGTTTCTTAACACTAGGTTCCCAGGTTCTTTCTGCCTACCCTGCTATATGCGGGATATTTTTGATTTACGAAGCGTAAATTTTAACTTGGAAGGATTCTAACTTAACATTTTTATATGTTTACCAAGAATATCATCTATCCTATATATGTATATTAGGAAAGATAGTCCTATCCCACCTAAATAAAAAAGAACCATGTCAAAATTTCTCAACTCTAAATAACAAACTTGAGAACATAATGTTCAAATAATATAATTTAACTAGATCGTTAAAAAGGCTGCATGTAAAAATCGACCACCCATCCGCTTATTGCACAAAGCTAAATAGCTTGACCTTTTTTTTGTAACATTTATCTACTTATCTAGGTTATACGATAACCCCGCAGGTCTTATAATGTTTGTTTGAGGACTACGTCGGTCTCTTTATCGATAGGTCAATGAAACACCAACAGTACACTATATATATAAAATCGAACGAAATCTCAGAAACTACATGTGCTAGGAATCTCAAGTTTTGCATAGGAGTTACTTATAGGACGTAGTAGCCCGCTAAGACGGGAATTCGCAATATTCGACTCCTAAGGGGTTGTTTTTGGGGTTGAAAGTTTGTATGAAACCTCGTTACTACAAATGCTAGAAGTCTCAAATTTTGCATGAATCACTTATAGGACATAAGTACTCATGGAGACAGAAATTAATAATAACGTAGCTCACGCAGGCGAAACCACGGCGGGCCGCTAGTATTCTATAAGTTTAAGATTTTTTTTTTTTAAAAGTGGTGTGACAGCGTCTTTCCGCTACGGTCGTGGATTCAATTTCCAGTCGAGAGGATTATATTCGTTAAAAAAAATGTAAATCATGACTCAATTAGAGATAACATATTTTAAAGAATTCAAAGTAAATAAGGAAAATTATGGATGTTTCCAGAATAAGTTAGACCTTAACCCGAATATTTCATTCGGAATTTGAACATCCGATTAACATTAAAACATAAAAATTGATGTCACAACCTTATGACACAGGAAACGAATGAATATTACATATAATTAATTATTCAATTAAGGCAAACTTACTTACTTTGACAGGTCATATTAAGCCCAAATAAGTGTAAATGTAAATATTTTGTAATTAATGACATTTATATAAATAAAATAAAAACGGTGTTATTTGTCTCAGAAATTGGATAACGGAGACGGTAAGTGGAAAACGGAGTATCCCACCATCAGGTTTCCTCTGTCCACCCCAGCGATATGCGGTATATAGCGTGAATCTAAAAAATATGAATAATAAATATTTTTCTTGTCTTAATTTTTTTAGCTTTACGCTGTATCCTGCTCCATAGCAGGGTCTACCCCGCTATGGAGCAGGATACAGCGTAAATAGCAGGGTAGACCCTGCTATGGAGCAGGATAATAGAAATATACCCTTCCCTCTAGGGAACCCGGTAACCTAGTTCTAAGAATCGATAAGTTCGCATTAAAAACTCACGTTCCAGACTTTTCGCTAAATTCTGTGCGTTAACGTTACCACGGCGTAAGTGGTCCTTAACGCCGTGCTTTACCTCGTTACCAGAGCGAAGAAAATGAAGATATTAATTATATTTTATTTCGTATTTTTCGGTATCGAACCCACAACCTGTCACGTTTATAGTCACGCCTATTTTTTATTGATTGATATTTTATAGAGAGATAGACCTATTTTTATTGTTTAATTTTTCTATTTCTTCCATGTTTATTACTTTAAAATATAACAAAATATAATAATTATTTTCTATTGTATCGCCTATTAATAGTGGGCTTAACCTACTGACATCTAAATCCTCTCTTCCCATATAGGTATCAAGGTAAACGGCATGTCGAACGAGCTTTGCTCATAAACTTCTTACACTATCGCTTACTAAGACTAAAATATGTGAATGTTTTACAAATTTTACAAATTTATTAGTGATGAATGTGATTTATTTTAAATAAATAAATGCTATAGGTTATTTATTAACATTCTCTGCTTTCCGTCGAATTTCGACATATTGTATGTTAAGATACCAAACTTCATTTTGAGCTTAATGTTGACAAAGGAAACCAATAGTTATTTTTCTTCAATTCTTTCCCTTGAGTAGGAATCGAACCCACAAAAATCGTTCTTACAATCAATCAAGACACTCTCTCTTTAAATGAAAACAAATGAAAATAAACTGTAAACAGATAATAATTAATATATGTTTACAGTTTATTTTAATTAATTAATTATTATAAACATACGAGTAGGTACATGTTATTAATGGAACACTGCAATGATCTTTAATTCGTTCTGCAACTTTCAACATACGCTAGTATCAATTAATTACATTCAAACTAGTACTCATCAGTCAATAGATACTGTTGATGTCTTACTACTTACATTAATTACTTCAGTTTCTAATAAATTCCTGAACTATATGGCTTCCAGGTTAGCTTGTAATCTATTAATGTTATAAAAATAAAGAATTTGTTTAGTGTAATACGCTTATCTCAGGAACTATTGAGTTGAATTGAATTTGTTTTTTGTGTTGGATAGTCCTTAGTGTTGCCAGTCGTCCCATACGGCAGTTATTGTGATAAGAATAGTGAAGTTTTTGCGTAAAAAAATATATTGCTATGAATCACACAATAAATACATAAAGCTGGTCCATAAGTGTGTGACTGTAAACGCAACAGGTTATGGGTTCGATTCCCAGGACAAAATATTTAATATTCTTTAATATTATAATTAAAATAATTTCCTTCCCACAGTAACGTCATAGGGTTAACCTTCCCTAATAAAAAACAGTTTCCCAGCATTTAATTTCAATACGTAAATAAATATAAATACATAGTTGCTTATATATATCCTTAATTAAAATTTATGTGTGAATAACCGTGATACGATCTTCCACGCCAATATTAGTAGATGTTAATTAAATATATACAAACATCACTTAATGAAATGAAATAAATATTTGACAACACTTTTTTACTCAATGAGACGGCCCATTGTTGAGTATCCCTTAAATAGCAGGCAGGCAAAGAGAACCTGAGAACCTAGTGTTAAGACTCTCCGTTACCTACTTTCCACTAAATTGATGAATTATGGCGTGTTGAGTAGCGGAACTCAACCCCCACGCTTTGTTTTGCTACCAAAATCCAATTAAATAATAATCCTTTCTTTCCAGTGGGAAGAATGGCTACCGCTAATTTAATAATTGCTAGCAATCTTATAGTTACTTAAATATTTTTATATTAATTAAAACTTAATAATAATTAGTTAAAGTTATAAATAAATGCAAAATAACATTCTTACCTGAGCAGCTGCTATGTAGAAGTACACTAGCGCGCACAAAAACAATAAAATTCTGTGAACCATGTCGACACTGACTAATTTAAATTTTCATAACACAAACCTGGAAAATTTATATGAAACACTGTATTTTTTATTTATAAATTAGCGTAAATATATGTAAATGCAAATAAATAAATGTAAACAGTAATTATTATTGTTTCATTTCTATGAAATATATTTAAACAATCTATAGAAAACGCTTTATTTACTCGATTAACTAAATTAATAATACATTACACAACTATATGAACTTTAAGATTTATTATTCAAATATTCAGATCAGACTAATTTAGTGTAATAAATTATGATAAAATTCAAAAATAACACACATCCAATTCATAAATATTATAATTGACCTAATTTTGTATTCAACATTCAATAGTAAAAATGCAAATGGAATAGTAAAATACATACATAGATATAAATTATTATCTAATGTATAATTAAAACAAATAAAACAACTTCAAACGGACATTGAACCTACTTCTACCTAGCAAGAAACACTATTTAACGTAAACTCACTTAACTATTGTTATTGGTTGACGTATAAGCCTTACCGCGTATCGTTCGAGACTAAGCAGAAATGCAAGTTAACTTCACGCCCCTACTTTTGTCCTTGACAATTCGTCTTGAATTTTATAGGTAGGTATATAGGTTTAGTTTATCACATGATTTTGTAAGCTTGTTTAAAGACTTCGCTTGATAGTAAGTTCGGTGGTTGTCGGTTTGATTCCGACTCGGGGAAATGATTAATTATGTTAGAATTATCGTCATGTCATGAGGCGATGGTTTCTCCCTTATAATTGTGAAACATTTATTAGAAAAACAAAAACATATAACAAATATATGGTAAAATTATTATTTATTCGTATGTATGTATCAGATACCATACACAACGGGGACGAAGCCGCATGTAAAAGCCAGTCAATTATATAAGAGGAAGATATTAAACCGAAAGGGATCACTACATTCTTCCCAACCTTGCGAAATATAAAAAACAACACAAACAAACGAAGGTCAATAATAAACGTAAAGAAGCAATATTGAATGATATTTCTAATAAATTATTGGTTGGTCATAGCAATTTATTTCAGTACTTAATAGGCGTAGTTCCCACGATAGTCTACTTAATTTTTTTTCATATTAATGACTATGTATAATAAATAATATGATATATAATATATTTTTTAAGGACTAAATGGATGGACTTATGTTATAAATAGCGGGGTTGAAATTTCCGCTAGGATGTCCTCGTGAAAATACAATGAGGTATTTACCGAGCTGAAGGTGACAACTTCGATACGCTTATAGAAAAATTTGGATTGTCTATACAGATGTTTTTTACGGGGATTTAGCAAAAAATTTGGACATTTATACATAATATATATACAAATTGGGTTCCATCAGCCTACCCTGCTATGTGCGGGACACAGCGTGAAGCTAAAAGATGCTGTTATCATTATACAGTGTATTTCCGATTGTACGTTGACATACTATCACAAGGAAATTTCCAAACGGTTGTTACAACTTTTACTATTAACACCTCGCCCGGCATCTAATTCTCCTACTTTTGAATTTCATTAGTCACTTCAAAGGTATATTTTAAAATATTTTCGTTCCATTTTTTAGTTAGACAAATAAAAAAATATTAAAAAAAAAAAACAAAAACCCCGACTGCATAAAGGTAAAAAAAAATAAACATGCCCAATAGTTTATTAGGATTAAGAGTCGGGACCTGTAAGTAATTCTTCAATCAATAAAATCTTTACCAGGAACCCCGTGCCAAATTTTATAACTATAGGTCTATGGGAAGTATACCCTAGAGATTTAATCAGCAAAACCGGTATTTCTCGGTAAAGTCCAAAATCAAATATAACAATTTATTCGGAACCTTACCTCTCATTACAATGGGTTTTGCACCTTCAAGTTAAATTCTTAGGACGTGATTAATTGATTTGTAAACAATTCGCTGGTCTAATGGCGACAACTAAATGTGTCAAGTGCGATCTTGATGTTCAAGTAATTATGCAAATATATTGAATGTGCTTTAAATTATAAGGCACGAGTATACACTTAATGTGTATAATATAAATCTACTTACATATATAATGTTTATGAGGCCTGTTTGTCTAATTGTAAACGCGATGGTTGTGGGTTCGATTCTCATTTGGTAGGAAAAATTAGCTTTGTTTCCCTGCTCTGCTAGACAAATTGCAGCGTTGTGTAACGCCAATCAATACTTAATATTTTGAAACTCCTGAGAGTCCAAATAAACCACTTAACATTTTGATCGTAAACTAGAGAACAGAGTGCAGAGAAAAATCTGACGTTGCTTTAATTATTGATTAAGGATTTGCGCGAAAATAAAAGTAGTAATTAGTTTTTTTATGTACTGGAAATAGAACTGTAAAACTTAACAGTTTCTTATCCCGATTACATTAAAAACTTAGGAAGTCAAAGTCAATTTTATTTTTTTTTTAAATAAAAAGTTGCATGTGTCATTGTTCGAATATCACCTAATTTACCTACAGTTCAGTAAAGTTACTGCTTTACGCTGTATCCTTAGAAGAAACGGCACAAATAACGATGCGACGCTTTTGTTTAAGTCAATAATTTATAAATAGATTTAAAAGACAAATATTTACAAAAATTATAGTTTAAACTATTTTTATGCGTGTGCGCATATTTTTGCTCTAATCAGAATATCATTAATCACGGTACAATTGTCGGTTTGTCAATCATTCGGCGCCTTGACCCGAGTGTTTACGTTAATTAGCCCGGGTTTTTGTCTGTCCGTCTGTTCGCCCACAGCTTTTTTGAACTAACTGGCCCTTGAAACTTATAACCTGACAAATTATATTTGGATGAAACCTTTGAAAGGGTTTTTGATACAATAGATAACTAATTGATGGATGGGTGAATAATTGATCCAAAGTTCTCTCATATTTTCCTAGATATGATATCGGCTATTGTAGGTTATTCAGGTACTTCTGACTCTGTCTATTAATTTTGTATTATAATCATACCAACCTCATTCTATATAATAGTAAAAAAATATTAAAAACTTAACCTTATATTAATATTCTAAATCTCATATACATATTAGGCAGAAAGAAACGAAATCAGTTTTCTACAAAATTAAAGGCCCGCTACCTACTCTGTGCTAAACAAAAAAATATTTGGAACACTTCACCTTTACTACCTTTTCTTCACAAAATTGTAAAGAATAGATCTATGTAATTTTGTGTTGGGGCTGAGTTCCAACTTTCACGAATTAATTAGTGGAAAAAGTAGAAATTAATTAATGGATTGTGCAAATATCGACTCGTTAAACTGAATATGGATTATGCACATTTTTACAACTTCCCCAATCCCCAATTTTATCACTCCAACATAGACCGTTGAAACTGCCGTGGACCCCTGAGAGTCCAAATAAACCACATTGATAACTAAGGATTTAAACAATATATTTACCGATAATAAAGCTAGTTAGTTAGTAGTTGGTTATCCAAGCCACGCCAAAGATTAGTAGATAATATTTAGCACAGATAATCTATTTAATTGATGTTTCCGTTTCAACGTAACTTCAAAATGGAGATCGTACAGACTAAATACCTTCGAATCAAGCTGACGAAACCGATGGAAGATTAAATAATTTTACTGATTCATAAATAATTGTAAGTATTAAATAATGAATAAGTTTCAATTTTCTATTATATAACTATTATTAATATGTCATTATGGTTATATATCAATGACACCACCACCGTTATATATAGGTAAGGTATATAACTAGTGATGGTAATAATTTATGAACTGCAATGGATATAGCGGTATACTGAGATAAAAAAGTGATAGACTGTGGATACTAGTGCTATTAATTAATATTTTTATTTCCTCGTTCTTGTAACAAGACAAAACCTTCCGATTCGGTCTCTCAACACGCAAAATCTAGAAAGTTTTGCGAAGGTTCCCCTTATTTGTCACCGTATTACCCTTGCCCTGTCATGATCGTCGAGGGTGCAAGCGAGAGCGCGGATCGTTTGTTGTTTCGCTCTCTCTTGCACCCTCGGCTCAGACGGAACGTGACAATGAGTCATACTTTTTCGCGCGTGCAGCCAGTATTCATCGATTTATAAAAGGTTATCACGAAAAATAGGTGAAATTAAGCCTAGTAGCCAATTAAACTTATACATTACCTCGAGCCAGTAAAAGTATTTTCGTAACAATCGTCCGCTCATCGCGTCGGGTCAAATGTCACGTGTCAACACTCCAGTCCCACACGCTCACTTGCAAAACTTATCACGTGAATTATTTTAACCTTATTATCTTCTTTTATATATATATACCATTTATAGTAGTGTTTACTTACGGCTAGAGTAAGACTTTCTATAGAATAGAGATACTAGAGACTTCTTATAATAAAGCTACATGCTGCCAATTTAACACAATTTCATGACAAAAAATTAAAACTACATATTTGTTAAATTTATTAAATAAGTTTAACGATTTCGTTTTTGAAAAGCTGTCAGCTAACTTACACTTAGATAATTGTATTATAGCCTGTAATGTATAGGGTATACTATAGTAAAAAATACTAACAAAACAAATATTAACTTTTCACAAAAATCGAATCCGCGACTTTCGCAATAAATAGCATTGACCGAAAGCAATTCTTACACTTTTTTACATGAAATGCGTCGAGAAAACCGACAAGATTTGTCATAAAGCCCGAAAAAAATTAGAACGCTAACTTTTTACTGTATAGCGTAATCAAAGATTAATTCAATTTGAATAAAAATGAAATTTACAAAATTAAAAAGAAAAGAACATAACTGATACATTTATTATGGCCGCTGTCATAAAATTGATGAAATTATTACAAGGAAATATAGGCGTTACGTATAAGCTATTAACTTTTAGAATGCGTCATACCGTCGTAGCTCAGATGGAAAGCGTCTATATAAGCGCCTTGGTCGCGGGTTCCTCCAATTATCGCAAAAATATTTTACTGTTTCTTTTTTACTCTACACCCTTGAACCTAACCTGAGTTTTGAGTTAGTCTGACAACTTCTCACTGTAAGCGCAATGGTTGTAGGTTCGATTCCTGCTAGAGGCAATAATTTATTTTCATTTACACTGATGCAAAACAAATTAATACGATTTTTTCTTATGGATACGGCTTACCGTACTCTAACTTAATTCGAAAGTAACTCTGTCTGTCTGTCTGTCTTTTACGCAATCAGGGTCAAACCGCTAATTTAAATGTGAAAAAATACTCATATATAGATATATGAGGGTCTCGGGATGAACATAGGATACTTTTTTTTCTCATATTTGTAATATTTTCGATATATACCAATATATTAAAATACATAATAATTTGACATGCAATTTATTCCGCCATGTTAATAACAACCGTCGTTGCTAAGCAACTTGCAAAGTTAAACGACTTGCAAAGTTTGTTGTTAGAAAATGTCACCCAAAATGAGCTTGCTTAACGCATCTCTCTATTGGAAACTGAAAACAATTTCATAAATATATTTAATAAATATTCGTATAGTTCAAGCGGGCGTAGCCGCGTTCGGGTCCACTAGTACTATATATAAATATAGATCAAGCTATAAACAAATAAAATTGTAACTGATCGCTGTCTGTACATGTAAGATAGATGAGAAAATCTGTAACACAGGACATTTATTAGAGTAACAGAATTCCTAACAATCATTTTTAAAAAAAATATCGGTTTGTCTGTTTGTCTGTATGTGCTAATCTCAGAAATGGATTAACTGATTTAATGTAGTTTTCATTTTTATATTTTGGCAAAATACTCTTAATATTTAGTGTTTGTTCTATACAAATAAAAAGGTTATGTGAATATAAAATATTTTGTCAACAAAATTGCTACAAAATAATAATTTATTGAATATTCTGAAACTTCAGTTAATTATGTATGGATATATTCTTTAAAGTGATAATTTTATTAGAACACCAAAGTAATTCAGACTCGTAAAAAAAAAGCGGACGAAGCCGCGAGCTAGTCGCTAATAGGCTATATAATTATTATGTTTCTTCAGTCACATTGAAGCTTTTCACACGCATTGTATCGAAACGCCCATTTATTTGCTAACAATGAGGTACTAACAGTGAAGGTTAAGTAAATTAATTTTAGAGTAAAAATTATTGTGTAAAACAATAAACAGTTATTTTTTTAACTTGTCTTTATTATCTTCTGTTAAAGAGCCATGTAGTAAATTTGTGAATTTTAGGAATGTTAAAATTTTACTTATTAATATGTAAATATTATTTTCTAGAATGATAAAATGCAGCGTTGAGTTCCGCCACTCAACACATAAAACCTCGAATTCTTTTAGAAATATCGAAATATGATTAAGGGGCAAAATTAAGCCTTGCTACGTTCAAAATATTAAAAAAAACTAATTTCAATAATTAAATTCCTATAGACTTTGACACAACGTCCTAAAAAACACAAACAATGTACTACACTAGCGATCTAAAACAATATATATTGAGTAGCTCATTTCATTTGACGAGTGTCTACTGACAATACAAATGCAACAAAAGGTTAGCTAACATCCGAGGCTAATCTCCGCCAGAGGCCGCGGTACAGCTCCGCCGGATGGCGGATACAGAAACAATTAGACGATTTCTCAATGTACATAGTAGTAGCGTGTTAACCACTTCGTTGTCATATTTAGGATATAAATATAAAGTTTAAGTATATTTAGTATTAGTAAATAGTAGCACGATTTTCTCCGCATAGCAGTGTAGGCAGAGATAATGTAGTGCTAAAACTCTCCTATCCAGCTTTTTGACGACTGAATGACGGGGAAACAATAAATATTAAATAACTCCTTTACACCCGAATGGGAAACGAACCTATAACTGTCACGTTTATTTAAACATGTATTTAAATATTGAATTGTTTATCTAGAATCACTTATTAAATCATAGTAAATTTGTTTTGAACCAATCTTTAATTAACAAATAGTAAACAAATAATTATTAATAAGTTTTCTTACAAGGCAATAAGAAAAAGGGCACGGACAAAATATGGTACACGTTCCAAAGCCGGAATGCATCAGTACGAACATGTTCTTCATTTTTGTTTTTGGTTTTTCCGGAATTTAAAATCACTTCTAGGTATCCTCTGCCTACCCTGCTGTTTGCTGTATACAACCGAAAACTAAAAATAATTTTAAATGGTTACTATAACTTCTGGTGCCATGGTCACCCTAGCTAGCGAAGATCCTAATTAAAGCCAAAACTATCACATCCGACACTTGTTGGCAATTCAATCAGTGCACAATACAGTACTTAGTTAACCTAATTACGATTATAAATGTATTTACAGAGATAACCTCATTTAACCATATATTAGTCTACTAGCGGACGCGCGCAGCTTCGCTTACGTATTTAGGGGTGAATTCTAATAAATCTTGAAACATGTGTTCAATGAAATATTTTTAAGAGTCTAAATTTCAAATTTAATAAAAATCCGTAGAGATATAAAGATTTTTTCATACAAACTTTCAACCCTTATTTCACCCCTTCAGGGTTAAAATTTTTCAAAATCCCTTCTTAGTGGATGTCCAGATTACGAAAGTAAACATCTGTCTAAATTTCACGTTTCTACGCACAGCGGTTACGGCTGTGCGCGCGTCTTACCTCAGTCAGTAAGGACAAGTCCTTTTATATATATAGATTATAGGTACTTTTGATTGTATAAGAATTTAGACTAGGCGGAAAGAAAAAACACTCCTTTATTCTCTACTTTCCATCCATTTACGGGCGTTGGTTGGCACAAAGGCGTAGATGGACGGGCTTGGACATAAATTAAATGCCAGTCAAAAAATGAACACAAAGTAACATTTCATAATTATAATTTTCACGCCTTTTGACGGTACCATTTAAGGGTTACATAAATCCTCATCACGCATTCGTCTTCATTTTTTACAATGTCAGTGTCGATTCGATTCTCGGTCAGGGTCGGATTTAAACAACTGACGGGCTTGATCCATTGGTTTATGTTCTTTTAATTATGTTGTCCTTCATACTGTATGTA
Organism: Heliconius numata; assembly: GCA_016802625.1. NCBI lineage: Eukaryota > Metazoa > Arthropoda > Insecta > Lepidoptera > Nymphalidae > Heliconius > Heliconius numata. The sequence goes on from JAEBDU010000112.1 coordinate 226,121, forward strand.
GCATATGTACAACTCAGTTAATTGTTTTGATATTTATTATATTTATGACATTAAAATATACTAGTTTCACCTGTGGCTTTGCCCGCATAGTCTTTGGAAATAACTAAGTCATGTGTATGACATAACACGTACAGATAGATTAACTTGATGTTATATAGCATATGGCCTTACTCGATATATGGACTATCTATAGTTTCAAAAAAAAAAACAATTCTAGAAAAAAAAATATTTCGTATGCCTTACAATATGGAGTGATCTTTACAAATAGAGTGAATCAAAAATATAAAAGTTAAATTTATTATTCCAACGTTCACCACCGAAGAACGCACCAAAGCTTAACATCAGGCTCGATGCTGTCAAAGACTTTTTTTTCTCATCCACATAATATAAGCAAAAAAAATTCTAAATTATCGTTATTCTTTTGAATTAATCATTTAATTTCACTTCCTAATTTCATTTTTTATGTGGAAAGTTAATATTATTAAATAAGTCATTACTAAGTTAGTAAGTGCCTTTTTAAAACTTTCAGTATATCTTTGTTAAAGTAAACGAGCTGGCATAATAATCTCATGGCGACATTACAGGCGATTATTTTTTATGTTTATATCACTTTGTTATCAAAATCAAGATATTATTCGTTCACATTTCTTCGTTCTTTATGAGTACTTATAGCTAAAATTATAAACGAAATGTGTATATTGTCAGCCTTTTCTAGTAAAATATCCTGATACCACATACCAGTATTACCATATTGAAGCTGTGCTGACTATAAACATGAAAATTATGGGTTCGATTCCCACTCGAAAGAATGAATTATTTTTATTTTCTCGATCTGGTAAAATGAGAAAGGGCGGCGTTGATTAACGCCACTCAACACGCAGTCTCGAAAATTGAGCTGTGGAGGATGAGCGGAGTGTTACAACACTAGGCTACCTGTATCTACTTTGCTATGACTACCATTTTGCTATAGCTTCTTCGCAGCTTAGTTTTAATGTCATGTTTTTCTAATAGCTTCAAATTTTTCCCGTGAACATTGTAATTTTGTTTTTTAAGACATTATGTTTCAATTTTCTGCCCAATTTCCTGACGCGTTCAATAGCGGACCTCACACTGCTATTTGTCCTATTAGAGTGGAAGAATATAAAATAATTAAAAGTAATCTTGGAAACGGAAGCATTTACAGTCAGATACTGTTCCAATGCGCCCAGAATTTTGTCAACTGCCACAAACATGATTCAAACCTGTACCTAAAGCTCTATTCTAAGTAGCATTGTATAACAGAATTATTGCTATAGATACGTTAACTAAAAATCTAAGGTAATTGTCTATTAATCTTAGAACAATGACCAACCATTTGAATGTTTCATACAATGCAATGTCTTCACACCCACGTGTGAGATAAGATAACCTGCAATAGCAAATTGATAATAAACTTATGACGTAGAACCGTTAAATAAACGTGGGAATTTAGAAAATATTTTCGTGTTAATTCAACGTTACTTGGTATATATAGTTGCTTAAATGATGAAATACTGTCAAATTGTAGGATAAATAGCTGTGAGCAGTTCTTGGCACTTGCGACTCAAGTATAGGTTTAAGGTTCCCTCAAGTAATTATAGGTTTAATAAGGTTGGTCTTCACTATTCGAGCTTTATCTATATAAAAAACATTGAATTGATTTTATTAACGCTATTTTCAAACGGAATGAAATGGAAATTGCACCCTGAAAATGGTAGGGTAATTTTTATTTCAATAATATTTATAAACAATATTTTTTATATATATTTCTTAGTACATTATAGTTCCTTTAATTTCTAAATCTCTCATTTCGTAAATATTGTTATGTTACATAAGCAACTTAGAGAAAAGTTAATTTTAAGATATATGGGGTACCTACGGTAATCCCTTCCATTGCAAAAATAACGTAGAAAAATTTAAAAAAAAAATTATACAACGTTACTTTTATTACAAATCATTAATTGTTTCCAAACGAGAAACTTCTTAAACGTACGGAAGATAAGGAACGGTGTCAACACAAAAATTTCTCTACCCACAAAATACATAACATTATGAAAACTATAAATATATATATATATATAGGTATACAATACCTGTTGTCACCGATACAATAAACCTTTGAGTGATTCCTTACAATTACTGTGATGTAACCGTGGGAAAGATTGCTAGTTGTAATATCCACTAGATGGGCGGTCTCGTCGTGTCGTTAAAGCTTAAGGAAATTCTTAGGAAATGTGCTTACTTCATATACATACGGCATATTTACATAATTTCACTTAACTTTAGCTTTACTATATACAGAGGCTTAAAATTATACTGTATTTCTTTTTATTTTGAAGAGAACACACGAAATGAATTGAGAATTGACCCAACTGGCATGCTCGAAGGCAGAAACGCCGTAACTAAATAACTGAACTGTACATACCAGAATAAAATATTAAGAATATTGTTGGTAGTGATATTTAGAAGTAACATTATTATAATTATAATATAATTTGTATATGTAGGAACTCTAAATATAAGACTAAGACTGCACTGTCTGTCTATCCATCTGTCACCAAAATATATCTCTTTATCCGTCATAGTTAGACTGTTAAAATATTCATAACTACAAATATATACTAAAAAACAGAACAGAACGGGATTTTTTGTCATTTCTATAAATAATGTACGGAACCCTGCCGACTCGCACTTGGCCACTTTTTTTAACATAATATAAATAAATAATGATTATAAATAAATAAATAATAATAAATAATATAAATAAATAATAATAATAATGACCTATAACAAATATATTTAAGTAGCAGAGATTTCAACCTGTGGCTATAAGTTCTACAAATTACGACAGCGGCATAAAGATATAACCAAATAAAAAAAAACTATATTATAATTTAAGTTTAATGCACGTTCCACTTAAATACGAGGTTAAGTGCGATCATCACTAATATAACATCATATAAACAATGTAATAACGATGCCTCATAAAAATTACTATTAAGGATAGAATACATGATTTTTTTTAATTTTACGCTTGGATTCTAGTGTTAAGGCACTCCGTTCTCCACGTATTATTGAGGTACTCAATGCGGCGCTTTATTTTGTGACCAAAGTTGTCTAATTGTTTTCTCCCAACAAAACCCTCGTATAAAAGAAAAAGTGTGAAAGCTTTGAGACCGTGGAACAGGTTTTTATTCAATCATAATTTCACTTCATAATGAAAAAAACATAATTATAATGTACAAAAAATAATTTTAAGAATAAACATAAAAAGAAAACTTGGAGGCGCCGGGTATCGATCCCGGTACCTCTCGCATGCTAAGCGAGCGCTCTACCATCTGAGCTACGCCCCCCACGGCTAGGCATTTGAAATAGCATATTGGTATTTACTATTACTACTATTACTATATTACTATTGTATTGATATTAATTTCAATTCAATATCTAAACGCGATCTCAAAATAAATGGCCTTGACAGACGAACATACGGACAACACAGTGATCCTATAAGGGCACCATCCTTTTGAAGTTTGGAACCCCAAAAACGAATAATGGTATGTCACTATATTTTTTCAGGCCCCATGAAATGAAGAAAAAAAATACCCGCAGGCAAAGACCATATATCACCCAAAACGTTTAGTAAACATTAAGTAATGTTTTTGAACTAAACCATGCCAGTGAAGAGCGAGTGGGCGTCACCAGACAGATCTGGAGATTTATCTCGCAATATGTATAGTAACAAACAAAAGTGTTACGATAATAAAAACATATTATAATAAATACAATGCGACTTTTTAACTTTATCACTACTGTCTTTATATATATTTTTAAAGCTTCCCGCTTTATCCCGTATAAGGCAGAGTAGGTAAAGAGAACCTAATGTTAAGACACTTCATTCTCCACTTTCCGCCAAATTTTTAAAGTATTGCGTGTTGAAAATATTAAACATTTAATTCCCCCGAGTGATAATCGAATCAACGTCATTCGTCATTTACAGTCACACTATTACGCCACTGGGTCACAATAGTCTAACAATAATGTTAAAGAAATTAAATCTTTTATAGAAGGAACTATACACGAATGTACAAGTTAGAAAGGTCATTCTCAAGATTATGAACATTAGGCTATTAGCCCTCGGCTATTCATTAAGGGAAGACTAGTTAAAAATTATGTAAATAATTTACAAATTTACATTATGACATATTAGCGTAACGCCTGAATGTGGCAAACCTTTGTGGCAAAGTGTGGCAGCGTTTGATTTTAAACACAATGGTTGTACGTTTGATCTCTAGGACATATATACATACATAGCTTCACGCTTTATCCCTAATAGGGTAGTCAGAGAGCGGAGAACGGAGGGCCAAACGCTACGGTATCTCTAGGACGCAAGGGCCCGTATTCATAAGCCTCCATAAATATATAATTTATGAATGAAAACGGCATCTCAAGATCGATCCCAGACTTGAAAGCGATAAATAAATACGGGCCTTACTGCTACACTCCCTAACCTATCTTTATGCCTATTTTCAACTTTCCAAGTCAAATCAAGTTTCAAATTTCCAATTTCATAATCCTAATACAATTGCATTAATTTTAAAATAAATAATACTTTCTTTACAAGTAACTGTAACAACGAACGCGAGCGTGAGCTGTCACATTCTATGTCATAAGCGGCTATATCAATACAGATGGAACTCGATATCGTTATATCTTGAGAACCAAATACGTCAAGAAATACGTTTCCATTATACCATTATTTTATCTCATGTTTGTATGAGTAAAAAAAGCGAAGTGATAAGACACTCCGCTTCTTAAATCGTTATTTTCAAATATGTACCAATGATAATTAAATAAGGCAGCTTAATTTTTTGTACCCCGCATAGCAGAGTACGCAAACGAAACCTAGTGTTAAATCACTGTTTCTTACTTTCTGCCACAAACACACAATATTTCTAAATTAAATTTTGCGTTGATTGGCGAAACTAACGCCACGTTTTCTTTTGTTACCAAAACAAGGAAATGGAAATAATTCTTTCGGTATGAAAATAAAACCCACAACCGTCACGTTAAGTGTCAAACGCTATGCTACTCCCTCCTGACGAGCTCTTAATAGTGTTTATAAGAAATTATATGTATGTACAATCTAAAAGTAAGTTATCACTTTAAAGAATGCAGCTCTCTTTTTCCATCTCTTCAACTAAAAAATATTTACGATTCAAATTCAAGTAAATTTTATTCAAATTTATTTTCATTGCCCTGCTATGGTAAATAAAGCACGGCGTTAAGTTCCGCTGCTATTTGCAAAAAGCGTAAAACTAAAAAAATCCTCCATTATTCAAAACTAAAACGGAAACAAACAAAAAAATTGAACACTCGTAACACAAGGCCCGCCATCTCACTCTCGTTACCGATTCGCCGTTGACCTTTGGCCTTTTGACCTTTTGACCTCAAAATGCCGACCTTCACAGATGTTGTATCGTGATTCATGATTTATGCCAGTTGTCACTGCAAAGGCATCTGGAGATAAGATTGTTGGGATGATTCATATTTTGAATCCACTGAATCATTATTGCGGAGAGAATTAAATTATAATTATACAGTCGTGACGCCTTATCCTGTCTGCATTAAATGTCTTGAAAATCGGGCGGTGCGTGGGGAACGGAGTGTTTTAACACTAGGTTTCCTCTGCCAACCCTGCTACGTGTACGTGTAGCTGAATTCACTTGAGTCTTGTAAATTTCATATAAAATTAGTGTTTTTATTGCCTTTGGTGTTTGACAAAAAGAGAGAGTTTTTCCCTTGTTGAATCATTATGGACTGAATCCAAAACTACTAAAAAAGCATACAAATTTTCTATTATTATAAATACGCAATATCAATAATACCTATAATTTTTTTAATGAGAATATTAAAAAAAAAAAAAGCTGAATAAATATTATTAGACGTGCCTTATAAGAATCTTGTAACTCTTGACCCAAATATGAACAATGCTCTAAATTATTTAAAGTATTACAAGTTACATCTAAGCCAAGAACGAATGTTTTATGCATACTTGGTTCTGCACACCATTTGGATGGAATTTAGCAATTGTTTACATGAGTATTGGTAAATGCTTTTGACGCTATCGTAGCGTAGCGGCACAGCCTCTGACTGTAAAAGTGAGGATTGTGAGTTCGATTCTCGGTAGGGGGAATTAATTATTTCATTTCTTTGCTCTGGTAACACGCAATATGTGGAAAATTGAGCGATGCGTGTTTCTTATTATTAGGTTTCCTCTGCCTACTCTGCTACAGATAGTATACAGTATGAGAGTAAAAAAAAATTAAATATTAATCATATAACATAGAATTATACAAGCTTTTTTACGACGATAGCCTAAAAAATATAACTATGTTAATATTAGTATTTTTTTACAGTGATTAAAAAAAATAAAAAACAACAGATATCATATAAACATTTAAAAAGATCAATTTTTGATTATTTTTAAAATGAATTTAAACACATAAACATCACTTACAGCTAACACCCAACCACTGAACACCAATGGTGTTAAAATACACAAACATAAAGAACATAAGGTCAAAAACGTTACCAAAAAGTTCTCTATAAAGTTCAAGTGTATTCAAATAATAGTTATTATTAGTCTATTGTTGTTTCCAACGTATAGTTAAGATGAATTTTCGAATAATTTAGAACTATTCTTCTTCGAACAGCTTAATTATAGGAGAGCAATATCAGGCTTTTGAAAGCACAAAGTAAATTTGTAATTAATTTTATAATATAGGTATCTACATGCTTTTTTTATTTATAATGAAGACTTGTCTATTATTAGGGTTTTGTCTATTATTAGACGTTTTTGAGCTAAGGGTCGTAGATATGATTCCTGCGTAAAATGTTTTTCTTTTGTTTTTCCTCTTCAAATAACCGGTAACATAAAATGTCTCCCTCTTTATATGTTATTCGTCAAGTATATTTCTGTTACAGAAATCAGCTTCTCGCTTTGCCCTACGAAACAGGCAAAGCAAAGGGAGTTTTACGTTAAGACACCCGTACCCCACGTATCGCCAAATTTTACGAGACATTGAATTGAGTGAAACACCGCCCTTTGTCTGCCAGAGCGAGGAAATAAAAATAATTTAAATATAACCATTCCCCGTAATAGAAATCGAACCTAGAACCTATGCTAATGCTCAACGACGACCTCAACTAACATATTAACTAAATGCTTATGTTAAGGATTAATTATACAACAATATTATCTAATTACTTCAAGCGGAGAACAAAAGTGTTAGAAATAATGCGTGTCCTTAGTACCGATTTTAATTGTAGTTATTATATAGGCAAAGGTTAATTGCTATTTCATAATTCTATATATAAATATAATCTGTTTATCTGTTTTAATATACATGTATTAATATGTATAATGCACATATAGGTCTATATTATAGGTTTTGGCCAAGACTGTCTAACTATAACGCGACGGTTGTGGGTTCGATTCCCATTCGGGAAATGTAAATTCCCGCTCCGTTTTTATCTTTATCTTCTTCCCTTTTGCGCCACGACGGAGAGAAAGCAAGAGATCTATATATTTCTCAATTCTTTTTATTATTCCAATGACAGGTGTCTCAGGTATTTCCCACACTCAGCCGTCTGCTGTCATTGAAGATATGATAGTGTTCAGATATGAGCACATAATAGAGATGGTCCGTGCGTTATCACTTATCAGTCCTTATCTTGATAAGAGAACAGTGCGCGTTTAGCTCACTTACAATAATCATGTGTCTGAATACTTAATATTAGGGTAAGTTTTTATTATTTTTTTACGTATATGATTAGGTTTATGATTTTAAAATAAAGCTTAAAGCTCACAAATTCATTTTTTTATATAAAATTTGTTCGAATGCTTGCGACATGTCGTGTTCCAATACCCAACACGCAGTATCTTAAAAAAGAGGAAAACAAAAGGATTATACAGTAAGTTCTTTCCAGCTATTTTGCAATCATAAAAAGAAAATTAAAAATGCTAGAAATTAAAGTATATCTTTAAATTATAATAAGGTAAAAAAATATTATTTTTTATATTTATTATACTTTTTTAGTTACTTAAACAAACAAAATAAAACAGAAAAAAATAATAGTGTCCAACTATGATTTTTAAACGGAAATGGCCATTGTTTTAAAATCTCATGTTTTGATGTCATCAAATCTAACGAAACATTTCGTTGTCAACATTTTCGTTTAATAACATTTGTATGGGATAGACTAAGGGCGTCGTCGTCTTTGTCTTGAGCCGTAGTGCTTGGCACTTCGTTCTATAAAGAACGCTACAGGCCTATCACCCTATGTGTACAATGTGAAAATAAATAGTTAAAAAATAATTTCATCGTCTATGGGGATTGAACCTACAAAAATCATATATCGTCAAACTAATTCCAAACTGTGCCAAGATGGCATCAGTTATAAAAAGTTAATTCTCATAAAAAAAGATTTTAAACTTTAAAAATATTGATTTATTCAATAAAAATGTGTAAATTATTATTTATATGAGTTTTTTATTTTATTTACAGATGACATTTGCTCTTTAGGCGACATACACCCAGCACAATGGAACTTGTAAGTATTATTACTGCATTCATTAAATTGTACTGTCGAATTACGACGCACTAACTAATACGTGTCAAATGGACTATTTATAGAGTATAGAGTACATATAAATTGGCATTCTTATGTCGTATATCTTCTAGATTGCTCTTAACGAAGAAAGATAAGTAAAACTAGGTACTAAACCTTATTAAAAACGGATTTTTCATTAAGGTCGGGACTCTACGCCGATATCTTAATAAGGAACGATGTGTCGTAATAGCAGGTTCCTAGGTTTCAGGACTAAGTAAACAAAGTTGTTTGAAATATTAACTATTCCCAAAGTCGAATTCACAATCATCGAAAATGTCTAAAATATCCAAAATTTGCAAAAGTTATGTGAAACTTTGTAAGTTTATTTAAAATTCAAATAATAACAAAGTAATATTTTATTAGATTTCTGTAACCAAACAATATTTACAATAGAAATATTTTGTTCCATAGTAAATAAATGTGAGGCAAATAGTATTTTTCGAAACTTTGCTTATCACATATATCAATTGATAGTCATATCTTAGAATTCCATAAACACATATACGATTGGCCAATACTTTATCTAAATTATCAGTTTATTATTACGCCGTTTCTTCTTATTATAATAACGTGATATAAACAATTTTAAACTAGTGTTCCGCTTTCGGCTTTGTCCGCGGGTAATGTCAATACATCAATAAATATAATAATAAATATAAAGAAATGTAACTGACCGCTGTTTGTACATGAAAAATATATATAGGAAAGTCTATTATTGATAGAAAGTGATAGTGAAAGACAAACAGTGATATTTTTTGTAAATTTCTGCCTTTGCTTATCTTAGAAATGCCTTAACCGTTTTATATACAGTTTTCACTATTTTTGAACTATGTGATATTTTCTGAACTTTAAATATTTGTTTTATTTTACTTAGATTTTAGAGTAGGAACAGATATTGCCTTAAAAATTATAACGTACGCAGACGACGAACCGTCGCTAATCTGTAATATAAAACTCTCCTGTGCCTGACAGACAAAAACTGGCACAAAAGCGAGATAGAACTTGTTTGTTTCGTAGGTCCCTTGGAAAATGGAAGTTTGACGCAATAAAGTTTCTTTAGCAATAATGGATGTCTCAATAAATTATTTCAAGTGAAATTATTTGAAGTAGAAAAAAATCTAAGCTTTTTTTTATTTAAAAAACTAAATTATCAAAAGATAAGAATGCTTTATATAGCATACATATAAAGAAAGTTGCTATAAAATTACCCAAGGTAATAGGCCTGTAAACTGTATAATGTTGTTTACACGAGAATAGTACATGACGCATCCTTGTTAATATGCTCATATATCCATAATCATTACAATAATGAAAAAAGTTTATCTGAATGTGTAATCTAATTTATGAATTATAATATAAATAAATTTAATTTAAAAAAAATGTTTGGGTTAATAAAATAGCAAAATCACAAATACTCCAAATCAACTTTATACTATAAGGCGGCTAATATACTTATATTCAAAGAAAAGAGCGTTGTGGACGTGTGTGAGTTCGATTTCTACTCGGGATAATAAATAATTTTTCTTGCACCTTAAAGTATCTTATTGGAAAGGATACACTTCAAGGGAAGTTTGATGAAAGTTTGGTTAGGTTCTGATTATGGGATCCGGTTGAAATTGAAAAAGCTGGTTTTTTTGTTAAAAATTAAAACTATTTCAAACTTTACCTCTCACATCTCCATGCAAGTGTAAAGTAAATAATTATTACACATATTAACATTACTAACTAAATGTTACCTTTTCAGACCACAACGACGATTATAGTACTAAGCGTATTCAGCGCTGCTTGGCTCCTGCTCCTCATCATCAGCATAGTGTTATGCACTCAAGTGGCGAGTCTTCGTCGAAAAGTGAAGGACTTAGGAGCCAGCGGACGTCTGCGGGTTCAGTATGTATTTTTTTACACAGCTTCACGCTGTATATTGTATAAAGCAGGATAGGCAGAGGGAAGTTTGAGTTAGAACACTGCGTCAAACACGTTAAAAATATTAAGAGATAATTAATAATAATTGGCAGATAAAAATATTAAGAGTTTATGAATATACATTGGAAGACTTCGCTTCTATGCATATTTTATTTAATTCTAATTGCCAATAGGGTTTCTTCTTAAATTGGCAAATTACAAGTGTAAAAATTATAAAGTTGTATTCAAATTATATTAAACTCTGGCCACTTCTTCTCTCTGGTTGTTTAAAATTAATTAATAATGTTATACATAAGTACTACAATGAATAACATATGTCTAACACATCTATTATTCCACTGCCAATTTTTGCTTTGAATCTTCAGGAAACTAACGATGAATTCAGACAGAAACCACGCGTTTCAAAACCCTGGCTTGGTTCCGGACGAGGAGCTGACTCGCCGCGGATACTCTATGTACCAGGGGGCTGATGACGACGTGGAAAGTGGCAGAGGAACTGATCGGTGCGGAAATTACCATTTTTTATATTAGTAGCAGTTTTACACTATTTTCCGCATAACCCTGCTATGCGGAAGGAAAGAACCTAGTGCAAAGACACTTTCTATTTTTGAGACAGCATATTGAATTGCGGAACTCGCAAAGTCTCTACCAGAGCGGAAAATTGAGAATAATTTAAATATAAATTATATAACCTATTTTATAAACATTATTATAGCTTCACGCCGTATCCCGCATATTCCAGGGTACGCAGAGGAAACTCGTTCCCCATTTTCTGTCAATTTTTTGAGACATGGTGTGAATGGTGGAGCTTAACGTCGCGCTTTTTTACTTTAATTTAATTTTATTAATCTTAACTGATAACTCTTGCTGTTAAAATCAATATTGTTCCAGGCAGACGGGTGGGCAGTTCGTAGAGGAATTGACGCGCGAGATAGACAGACGGTCTGGCGCGCCGCCCTTTCTACTCAACGGGATTGATGATAAAAAGAAACGGAATCCCGTTGCTAATGGACGCCAGAGTGACACTAATCCCAACTTTATTTACTAAATATTTGATTATTTTATTAAACCTAAAATTACAAATTAAATTAAACATTATAACCCAATCTCTAGGTAAAATTCGAAATTTTGGAAAAAATCAAATGTTAAAGTATGTATTCAATGCCTTTATTACATTCTACTACCTTACTACATTTTGTAATAAGAAATATAATATGAGGCATAGAAATAATTTACTTCTTTTTAAAATATTATATAGGCAGTAACAATAATTTCACAGTGTAAAAAAAAGTACTTATTGACAATTGACATTGACACCTATTTTAATATCTTTTTATTATCTGTTTTTATTTTTATTTTATTTATGACAATGTAAAAAAATATGTTAGATCTAAACACAGAGGACGCAAAATGTGTTTAGTTCTTTAATATATTTTTTATTTATATGTAACGTGAGTGAAAATGCAGCGTATTTATATTATTTGACAGTAAATAAAGTTGGGAAATTTTAATACTAATAATGATTAAATTATTTACAATTAACGTCCATGATTCTTATTCATTTATTTAACTCAATCTCCATTTTTCGTTGATTTAGAGATATCATTACTGTTAGGTAGGTATATAAGAAAACGCCAAGAGAAGATTCATAAATATATTTTTCGGAGTGGACTTGAATCCATAACTATCACGTTTAGTTTACATGAGGAGAACGGCTTAAAACACGATTTTTTGCATGGGAACCCCCTTAAATATTTCTGGTTTTTTTTTTGCATATGTTGTTACAGCAGTATACGATCCTGCGGTGTCTCTATATTGGTGGAGCGGTTTCGCTGGGTTTTAGTGGGTAGTATCGCTCTTTGCGATGAGTCCCACAGTACCATCCTTGTACGGATGGTCTGCGTAAAAGCATTTCCCAGCGTCAAAAAAAAAAAAAAAAAAGAAATAACAAAAAAATATCACCTGTGAAAATTTTAACTGCCTAGTGAGTTGATGACAGACGGGCGGGGTTACTTTCTACGTTATCATTTGAGTACGGAAACAAAAAAAATTAACTGGTTATAAAAATGTGTTTATTATTTTTAGTGTAGTAATTCACATGCAAATAATACTCTTTTCAAGCTTAAAAATATTTTATTTCTATTTAAAAAAAAACTTAATTATATAACAAAGTTAGTTATAATAAAATAAAATCTTATGCTACTCTAAATATACGTAGGTATTATAACTGAAAACATTAATTATTTTTTTCAATAAATTAACTTATTTAAATAAATAATAAACGGAGATTCGATGGGTAAAACTATGAAGTTTAGGAAGAAACAGTATTTGAGATGCACCTTTTTATAAAATTACAAAAACAATATTTCATTTAAAAAATCTTACATATCAATTTTAATGTTATGTAATTATTATTATCTTTAAAATATTATTAAAAGAGATATTTCCTATATTCTATCTAACGTGTAGTATATCTATAACGCTTTATTTTCAAATATGGCCGCGGACGCACCGGACTTCTACACCTACCTGATACGCATCTAGACTTAATACTGTTATTATTAATAAATCTAACTTTATTTCTATTTCTATTTCTGCGCTCTTCTTTTTGTTTCTTCACAGGTAATTCTTCTGAAGAATCTCTGTTACCTTCCTTGTTAGCTTCATGAGCATCTAAAATTTCTTGAATACTTTTGTACGCTTCTTCTTCTTCAGAATCAGAAAAAGGCTTGTTTTTAGATGTTTCCTTCTTTTTTGCCTTCTTTTCTAAATTCTTTAAATAGTTGTACGTTTCTGGGTCATTAGATTTACTGATTGGCTTGAAATCACCGAGACTCACAAATTGTAGTGAAGGTTTTTTCTTTCCTGAATGAGATTTGGAAAATATTTTGGCATACCGATCGGAGAAATCGAAAGGAATATCCGAATCTAGAATATTCCTATCGTAGGTGAGGTATCTCTCGTTTTTATCTGATGCTGCACTTTCTAAGCTTTTTGGTATATCGAAACGGATGGGTGGAGGTAGAGTCGCCCCGTAGAGCTCTTTGTCTGATGTCTTGCCATATATTTTATCGAAAATCTTGTAGTCATCTGTCCAGAATTGTTTAATACCTGTAAACATTAAAAGTATGCAAATATAATACCAAAAAATATATAATAAAATGAATAAATATATAATATATAAATAAGAAGTTACATTCTTTAAACTTAATTTTTTGAACGTCAAACAATTTACCACCAGTTTACTAAAGTTAATGCCTCAGACCTGAGAAGAACCGGCGCAAGAAACACAGCGGGACTTTTTTTAAATAAGTGCTATTCGTATAATTAATATAAGTTATAGATTACACGAATACCACGCTTGTTTAAACAATTTTTAATTTTGAAAATGAAGCAGAAAGTGGAGAACTGAGTGTCTTATTAAAGCTAGGTATAACTTGATAGGCAGAGGGAACTGCCTACCCTGCTATGTAAGAAAAAAATGTATGCTGTTCTTTTTAATATTATTATTAAATAATATAACGTATTTTTATAACCGTTTTCCTTTTAAAGAATAGTATGTATTTATGTGCTCATGTCACTTATATAACATTTTAAAATATTCAAATTTATTAATATTTTAATTTGTCATATTTAACTGGAGTTATTGCAAAGCACACGTAATTAAATTTGTACTAACTAAAGGTAGAGAGCTACTTTCAATTTTAACGATTGCTCAACGGTAAAAAGTAAAACTTCGCCATTTTATAATATTTTTAAAGTGTTATTCGCATATTTGAGATTAAAATAGCGGGATACAGCGTGAAGCTGATTTATTATTAATATAAAATCTTATAAATCTACAGCCATATGGTCCATATCCTTTTATTTAAGAACTTTAAATTATTTCTTTAAACTTTCTTAAAAACTTTTAAGAAAATTACTTAATTAGTTAGTATTTTATTACAATGGTGTCTTTGGACAATAGCATTACGTTGTATATTGATCTTTCGGCCCCAAACTTTTACCATGACTTCGTATAACATGTAAATGTTAATTTGCACTGAATAATGAATATGCACTGTCATTTAGTAAGAATTACTTTCTAAATGTCCCTGATAAGGCTTTTTGGGGAATCTTATGTAACAAAAAATGAATTACAAAAATATATTATGTTGTAAATATATATACTTATTTGTTTTGGGCCCAATATGACCCAAAATTAGGTTCCCAAATGTGGTGATCGAATGACTACTAAATATGTAAACTTGTGGCTTTTGTAACTTCACGTTTTGTCCCGCAAAGCGGAGAGAGTAGACAGAAATAATGTAATGTAAAGACACTTCGTTATCCATTTTCCTTTCGCAGTAACTATATCGCTTGTCAAGTGGTCAAATTCTATACCATGTTTTAACTTTCCAAAGCGAATAATTATAAATTATCATTACCATTCCTCCGACGGGTTTACGTTTTTTAAAAAATATTGAAAAGGTTTGCTTACCCGCTGCTTTGGTGTCATCACCTCGCACACATATCATCAGAACACTGAAAGCTATACGCGTTATCATCTGAAAAGTTTATCATATATTTTAGCTAAATAAAACAAAAAAAAATCACCCACTTTAAAAACAATTAAAATAATTAAAAATGATCTAATTATCTTATGATCTTTAAGAGGTTCTAAGATAAAAATATTTATTTTATCTTCTGGGTTTTGAATTCGTGTCATTTTGATTGACATTCTACTTAACTCCTTATACCCTAACTATGCAAAAAATAAAAAAATACGTTATAATATCTGATTATAAAATTACTAAGTCATTGGACAACATTTTAATAACGGGTTCAAATCCCACAGCATCCAAAATACAATACAATTATTTGTATTGTATTTTGGATGAATTTTTTTGAAAGATGAATTATATGATAGATTTGATGAAATTAGATAGATTTAAAAATATTTACCTTTCTCAGTCAAGTAGCACAACACGTAGGAAATAGTAACTGTCTCGGTTTATACTAAACCGTCTCGTAACGTCTCTCAGCTTTATACTCTCGGTGAGAACGAACTACATCTACCGGTATGTGCGGGCTTGCTACTATCATTTTCATTACATATTATATTAAATATTTATTTATTTTTCTTAAATAGGAATAAAAAGCACAAAAATAAAAATATTATATATAAATTTAAAAGTTACCTTGTAAATTGTAGAAGTAAAAAAATTTGGAACTACCTACCTAATGGTCACAAACAGATTTTCTTTAACTTTTGTCTAAAACTATAACCATCATAATTGAAAATATCAACGTTTAGTACCTATATGGAAAAACGTAGATTAAAAATATTAAAAAGCTAAACATTAATACAATTCGTAGTATGCAAGCGGTAACTCTTAGCAAGATATCGATAGCGAAAGTCAGGTTCAGATGTTCTGGGCGCCTTCCGGCTTCCTTCCTGAAGTGGCTAGTATCTAGTAGTAGTAGTGGTTGTAATGGAACCTGATTGACCATGCTGGAAAATTCTTTAAAAAATGTGATTTTTATCTGTTAGGTCTTATAAAGCTGAAGAGTTTGTTTGGCTAAAAGTGCTAATCTCAAGAACTCTAGTTATGTAAGTGCACGCGTTACCGGGATGATATTTAGTGACAATTTCATATTAAACTGGCGCAGTCACAGTGCATTCTTATTGTTTAATAGTAGGTAACCTATTTTCTTTTAAATATTCTACAGCCATTATGTCAGTCTATTATATTCCATGTCTATACACTTCTTTTTTTCAGCTTCACGCTGTATCCCGCATATAGCAAGTTAGGCAGATGGAAGCTAGTGTTAATACATTCCGTTCCCTACTTTCCGCCGAATTTCAGAGGCATTGCGTTGAGTGGCGGAGCTCACGCTTTTTGTCTTGATGAAAGAAGTAAAAATATTCATAAATAATAATTCATTCCCCCGAGTGGGAATCGAACCTACAACCGACGCGTTTCAGCCACACGCTTGCCCCTACGCCACGACAACTTTACCATCTCACTATGAAGAGAAACAAAAGTATACTTTTATATACTTATAATTCTAGGAACGAATTACGATAAGACAAGAAAATCGATAAAATATTAATTAAGTACCCAGATCAATTTTATAATAACTTAATAAAATATCAAAGAAAAAGTATTGTTATTAGGTAGATTAAAATATTTTAATGACTATTATTATTATTATAAACAGTTTTATATCACAAATTTAAATAATATGAGCACCGTTAATCACAGATAATCGCGAAATTACTCGTTGCTTTGCTACCAATATCTTATTTCACTTTCCATTTCTTGACGATGAATACAGCAGATACTGTTACTTCCTGCCATTTCTTTATTAGTTCATAAAATTATGTGTATCTATAATTTCGTGCAGTTTTAAATTTTATAACATAATTTTAAATATTTTCATAATATATTATGGTGTTTCTAAAAAACATAATTTTAATTAAAAACATAATTTGACATTTAGAAAAATTGGCACAAACGCAGATTCTTTTTAAATCCTTAAATTGTGATTAATAGTTCTATTGATCTTTTTACAATGACAATCGTTATTCGTTTGCAAGATTCATTAAATTTTTAATAATTAAAAATGTTTATACATAGTGCCAGTCCTACTGGAAGCTATCACCGCCACCGGCTTGAAAAGTAGTTCTGCTAAGAATATCCAGCAACAATTAAAGCAATGAACTTAATAAAACCAATGTATACAAGACCATACTTTTATTATAAAATATTTTGAATGACACTAATATCACAATAGGACTTATCAATAAACAAAAAAAAACGCAAATAACTTCATATAACTGAAAAAAAAACCAAAGCACTAAACAACCACTTAAAACAATCAATCAAATCAATCAGCTTCACGCTGTATCCCCGCACACAGCAGGGTAAGCAGAGGGAATCTAGTGTTAAGACACTCCGTTCCCTACTTTCTGCCGAATTCTGGAGGCATTGCGTGTTAAGTGGCAGAACTCAACGCCGCGCTTTGCCTCTACACTAGAGCGAAGAAATGGAAATATATATCAATTCCTCGAGTGGTGATCGAACCCACAACCAGTCCCGTTTACACTCTACAGCCACACCTTGTGCCCCTGCGCCACGACTAACATTATTAACATAATAAATAATTATATCCTTTTAACTTCACACTGTACACATATAGCAATAGGCAGACTGAACAGTGTAAATAGCTAGAAAAAAAACCCTTCTTAGCGCAATGAGATAGCCTATGTAAAATTTATTGGCATTATTGTAAGTTTCATTCCCACTATCATTATTATAATAATCATTATTGGGGGAATGATATGATTGTATTGAAAGTGAGAAAGGTGTCTTGACAAAAGATTCTTCTTGCCTTAGTACCTTATATAATATACGGAAGAGAAGCATTAAACTAAATATCTTTTAAAGGCAGCCTAAATGTAACATAACTTAAATAGCTTTATGAAAAACTACACTATTTTAGTAGAGCTAAGTTTTGTATAAAAATAGAAAAGTGAAAAAAATCATAAGTATATCACTTCTCAAATAAACTAAAATATTACTTATTTTTATGGTGAACCACATACCCAAAAAGTAAACCGATTACTAATACAGCTAAGACTCAGCTGTCCATCTGTCTGTGAACTAGGTCTCATGAACCACGATAGACAGTTGAAATTTTCAAAGAATATATATTTCTGTTACTGCTATAACAACAAATACTAAATAACAGAACTTAATAAATATTTAAGGGGCTCCCATACTAGAAATTACACATTTACGGTTTGAAACTATTGTGCATGCATTAAGATCATTTTACCATGCACATCCAAATTGTGGAATGATCTTCCTGAGGTTTTCTCTGCATTGCAGGGTTTTCAAACTTGAAGTATAGGAGCAATAGCAATCTTAGGTTTAACATTATGGGTAAATTTAACCTATTGCCATGTTTACACTTAGGCTTGTTTACAATTTAAAAAAAAACATTAATATCCTCATTAAAAAACTACATAGACAAACATACTTCCATAAGAAAACATACATAATTTTAAATTTTTAAAAAACAACTAAAATAAACTTTCATTATACATTGTTATATTAACCATATTAACAGTCAACCATTTTCTTTTTTATTATTACAAGTATAAGCACTTTTAATTTTAAATTAAGTTAATGAATAATTGTATTATAGTTTCAAGTATTACTATTATTAGCAATTTCAATTTTAATCAATGACATGTTATTCACTTTATCCACATCTATATCTATTTTTAACTCCTTAGGCTTTTCTTTTTTAGCTCTCGTCAACTCCTCTGGTCTTAGCAACTTAATTTTGGAGGAATCTTGGAAATTTTTCAATGTATTAATCCATTTTTCATTACTCAAAATGTCACTAGTACCTTTCATTTCCTGCAATTCCATGTTAAAGCCTTTTATGTCTTCTATATTTTTTTCTAAAATCGATTCTTTGTTAGTACGTGAAGGTTTTTTATTGCTTTTGGATCTTGGTATTAAAGAGTAACGGGATTCTGGTATTTGACTGTCTTCTGACTCATATACTTGGTTCATTTTCTCTATTTCTGACCATGCTGCAGTAGAGAGTGAGGAACAAGATGGTGGAGACATGGTTGAAGGTTTTGTTCTTACTGAAAGGTGATCACTCATCTCTTCGTCTGTGTCTATTTTAAGAAATTGTAAGTTTTCATAGCCAAATGGAAAGTCACATTGTGTATTTTCACACATTAGCATTTTTTCATTGAAATTAATGAAGAAGAATCTTATTTCTGATGAGCAGATTGGACATGCCTGAAAGATAAAATAATTTTCTTTAGCTTCAAGCAATATAATATAAATCTGGACAGGAAAAATATACATGTATAATATTTGTAAATATCGAGATATTGCGTGCTGAATAGGGGAACTCAACCTAGCGTTTTGTCGTCTATCGCCCTATGTTAATAATCAATCCTAATCCATAAATTGCAACCATAGATTGAAATAGACAGAGATGGAGGACGGCATGCAGGTTACTGATTGGATAGACATGTCGGACAGTACGAGATAGACGTTAACTGGAGATAGGAGATACATTATTAATATTGGGCGTATGTCTACCAGAACAAGAAATTGGAATATTAAATAACAACACTTAAGACTAATAATATAAATACTTTATTGCCCCGAGTGCGAATCAAACAACGTGCTGCTGCCGCTACGACGGCCCCCAATCAATTTTTAATTCAATAACATTTATTTAGCTAATAGTTTCATCAATAACCAAATATATATATAGTACTTACCCTAACAGTTTCTTCTGCAAGAGGTGGAGAGGGAACCATCTCTCTAGGTGTAAGCTTAAATATGAAAAAAGATTTATATAAATTTAGGCACTTATGAATTATTTAAACGTGTTTTTAATAATAATAATCACCGATACAGGAACAGTTACTTCCTCCTCCATATTACAATATATATTATATTGTGACTTATATGATGTTAATATATCATATTTAAATGATTACATTGCTTAATAAGTAAGCAATTATAGGCAGTTTTATTTTGTTCTATCTTGACAACATTTTGACAATTACAAAGGTTTCACATTTCTTTTTTTTTGTAAGCGAGAAATATACTCGCTTGATTTATAGATATAATTATATATTATTATATCGATTTATATTCTTATCGATATAAATTTCTTTACATTAAAAATGTATAATTTTTAAATGTTATAAATTAATTGTTATAATATTTACTAATAATTTACAAAATAAGGTTAAACTTAAGACATTCGATGAATTGTATATAATTTTTTTTTAATTTATACATTTTGTATGGCAACATTTTTAGGTCACTTTACAGTCTACAACATTCCTTGAATAATATTTTTTAAGTAAAAAAATTACCAATTCAAAATAATATTCTTCACAGTTGATGTACATTAAATCATTATTATTTTCTAAAAAAAACATGTTAAGTTCTTTCTTGGTAACAATTTTAAAAGAACTTTCTCTCTTTATTTTATATTTCTTTTAGGGTGAAATTGAAATTTGTTATTATTCAAAATTTGATTTGTTGTACATTGTTCACTCTTTCACAGATATGAATTAAAAATTACTCTTGATTTAAAAAAGATAGCAAAATTTTTTGAATAGTCGAATGAATATAGTGTTAACTTAATTCCATATGCTTTTGGGCACAGTACAGGAGGCAGATGATGCATGCTGCATGCACAGTTATCATAAAGTGATAGGTTTCGTTATATTGTAATTGATTACAGTTATGTTAGTTACTTATTAACAAGAAAAACACTGATGTTATAAATTTATTTTCTTATACTTAAGAACACCATCGATAAGATCACCTCAAAAATAATAAAAACACAAGATCCAAATCAATTTAACTATTCAAGAGCTGCGATGCCACACATAGTTATATATATTTACAGATATTAAATTTAGAACTAATAATAATCACAAATTAAATTCTACTTTGAAACATAAATTAAAAGAATTAATAAAAGTCGTACACTATAAAAGGTCCGTTCACACCTCTACGACTTCCGCCTTCATAAAAATAAATCGTTGACGTATACCAAACGCAAACCGGCGACGGTATTCAATAAACAGCAATACTGCGTGACATGACAAAATCATACACCTAAACTATAATTATAAGTTAAGTTTAACATATATAAATTATCATTCCACACGTTTACTTGGTCGTGAATCAATTGATTACGTTACAGTTTTATTATAAAATATTGCATAATAATGCCGGCGAAAGCAGTTTGCGTTTTAAACGGAGATATCAGCGGGACAGTGTTCTTTGATCAGAAGGTAAGGTTTTTTATAATTATTGCTTAACCTTATGACGTAATAAGGGTAAACTTGATAAACCGAATATAAAGTGGCTAATGGTCATAGAAAGATATTCTAGAACGTACTATGTAATGTTTTTTATATAAGTTAACATATATCTACTTATAGCGCGATAAGTTGTAGGTCATGATTATAATTATATTAAACTAATTAATATTCTAAGTATATATTAATTATAAGTTTATGTCGGTATTAAATTGTTCAATACATTAAGCAAGCTAGCTAGCTCAGCGGGTTCTATCTCATATTTATTCAGTATTATACTATAAGTATAAATTCATATAAATACAAACAGGAAAATCTTAATTGCTAATATTCTACATACTTTTTTATTTCAGGATGAGAAATCCCCAGTTTTGGTGTCAGGAGAGGTCAAAGGTCTTTCAAAGGTAACATTTTGTATATTATTGCTTTCTTACTTAAAAATATATTTCTAGAAAAAAATCTACTGTTTTGACACACTTTGTACTTTTTAATTCATTCATTGAGACAATTATATACTGTACCATATATTATATAAAGAAAATTTATCATTATAATTAAATGTATATTCTATGTATTAGTATTACAAAACTAATTTGACAGAACATCTTAAAATGTAGAAGTAGTAAAGAGTTTTTAAAAATATTTTATATTTGATAGACCATTTATTGAGTAAGACTATAGGCATTACATATTTACATTGTGTTAATCATTTCAATATAAAAAACTATAGCAGCTGAATGTGTCATTAATCTTAGGCCTGTATTTATAAACTGCTCTCAACTCTGAGATTGAATCTTGAGATTTGAGATTCATTCATAGATTATTAAATAAATGTGGGCTTATTTATTTCCATTTAAAAATGTCAGTGGAGCTGCCGGTAATAATAATATCTCTTGTAACATATAAATCATTTCCAAGTTAGATAAAATTATTATTTTAATCTTTATTGATAATGAAAGTATTAGACACCGAAATGGCATTAAAAATTTTAAATTCCACTTATATTGATAAAAAAATGGCCTAAGAAAAACTAGTTTATCTTAAAAATTGAATTTAACATGTTATGTAATATTAGTATACTGTTTTTTATAAAAACCTACATTTGATGTTATTAATGAACTATAAAAATTGAATACAACCTACAATGGCCTCAATAATTATTGGACTATGGATAAGACAGACAGCCTCTATTTTAATGTTGGTTAATAAAATGTAATACAGCTGAATTCATTTAAAATGACCACTTATTATCAAATGCTACTTAAAAACTGTACCGATAATATTATTCTCAATATTACAAACGAGTCATAATTACAATTACACAATACATATCAAATAAATTATCATACAAGGTGATTTGACCTCGTCAATGAAAATTACATAACTAATTTTGAATTTGCATAAAACAAAATAAAATGGCTTAGTAACCTACTTTATAATAGATACTTTAATTTTTTTTTCAAATGAATGAATATCAGAACATGCAAAGGGGCAATAACTTCTAAATATCATTCAACAAGTTATGGCTGTCTAGAAGTTAGGCTTTCCTAAATACATAGTGCATTCGGAAAAAGAAAAATTTATGTTTCTAGATTCAAGTCTGTCAAACCGACAACAACTTGTTGACCATACTGTATATAAATAATTGCAGATTTTTTTTTTGGTAATAGTAAAATACAATTTAATTATACATATAATTTATACCATCTGTTCCAGGGTAAACATGGCTTCCACGTCCACGAGTTTGGTGACAACACAAATGGCTGCACCTCAGCTGGTCCTCACTTCAATCCTCTAAAAAAGGACCATGGAGGTCCCGACTCGTCAGTCAGACATGTTGGTGACTTGGGAAACATTGAGGCGAGCTGTGATGGTGGGGTTACACAGGTGACTGTCTAGACAATTTATTTTCTTTTCATTTTTAACTTTATTTTGGTTTAGCTTCCTGTACATAGCAGGGTAAAAGAAGCTGTGAATGTGATTGAATTTTGAAAATTTGTATAATATTATATACCTTTTGTAGGACACTTATTTTTATTGTAAAAAAGAAATATTGAAGATTTTTTCTTTTGTTTAGGAAATGTTAATAGTAACATTTTAAAATATTTTTAATATTTACTATTAATTTTATATTTACATATTTCTTCTTGCATGTATGTGGTACTTGCCAAGACCATGATTGTGGAAGTAAATATTGCTTCCTGTTAAGTAGAATAAAATATCTTGATGGTTATTTTATTCTACACTATATATGCAAAAAAAAAAATTACTACAAACAAATTTATAATACCAAGATTTATTTTATATGTCTTGAAAGTTTTTTAAATTAATTACCTGTCTAATTCTTTTTAGATAAACATCCAAGACTCGCAAATCTCGTTATCAGGTGAGAACAATATCATTGGACGTACTTTAGTAGTGCATGCTGACCCCGATGACCTTGGTGTCGGTGGACACGAGCTCAGCAAGAGCACAGGTAATGCTGGAGCCAGGATCGCTTGCGGGGTCATAGGATTGGCCAAGATTTAAGGAGTTTATCATCCTTTTGTTGCTTTTTTTATGATATGTAGATGGATGAAGGTAGGCATCTAAAATCTGAGAAATTTTGACACAAAATATAGTTTTTTTTGTTGTAGATATGTTAAAATCTGTTGTTAGTGCTATGTGTCGTTTACGAAGAAGATTTAATAAAGAAAATGTTAAGGCTTTATTTTCACTTGAAAATCTGAAATTGATATTTCACCTTCATCTATACACATGTTATATCTATCATTCAGCCTGTTATATTTCAAATATAACTGTTTAAAAAATATACTAAAAGATTCCCAGTGTATTCAAAATGTAGTATCTACAATGTATTTCCTTAAGTTATCATTCCTGTATAAGTAGGTGTGGGGAATGTTGGTTTATTAAATAAAGCTTGTTTTTGTTTATTCAATAAATTATTATAGCTGATATTGTGTTTTATTTGTTTTTTCGTAACGGGTGCGCCACCTACCGAGTAACGAGACGTTATTCACGAATGCCTTTCATTACTTTTACCTACACTGTTGCAGTTCACGTAAATTACATAGAAATTGCATAATGTTCCTATAAATTTAATATTATTTTTTATAAGAAATTCCATATTCCCACATTGAAGTCCATAGGGTTAATTTGTATTAATTTTGAATATAATTTTTATAATTTTATAATCATTTCGTTTTTTTTTTTCAATCCTCTGTTTGTCGCAAACATAATTCACAAGTACTGTATGTAAATGCATGTGTTGTTTTAAATATCTCATTTCATGTTTTTTATTAAATATTCCATTTAATATTTTTTATTTTAAATTAAAATTTATTTTTATTTTAAATTAAAAATTTTAAATATTTCATTTTCTTGGACCCACAACCTTCTGTGTACACAGCCACATGTTTGTGCCACAACTGGCCCCCAAACGGTTTATATGTCATAAATTACAAAAAACAGATGTAAGAAAAAAAAGTCAGATGCTATGAATATTTTATTTCACCTACAGAATATATCATACAAGTTTTTCCACAGAAAAATATATTGCAAGAACAGTTTTGAGAGCAAAATATTTTAGGACCGCTCAAATTCCACTGCCATAAACTATCCTCCATACTTTGAATACTTAAAGACATCCAATAATTATCTAATTCCCTTGCATTTACATATTCTGATAAAATAGCACATGTTTTTAAAATTATATTTGGAGTCACAAACCCTTTAATAATTAAAACTGATATTCTAGTTGATTCTAATGGTTTAGTACACTCGGGTTCACTATATGTACTAACATAACTCTCCTTTGGTGATAGATCTCCACCAATAGCCAGCATGCCCACCCATTCTACTATTTCTTCTATTTCAGTGTCTATTAATGTTGGGATTTTTTCAATTTCTGGCATTAGTCGTTGAACTTCAAAGCTATGACATGTTACTTTATATTTATTGTGGTTTAAATACTTTGCTATTGATGATGGACATATATTGTCTGCATCGGGCTCCCAAGATATATAAAAGTTAAAAGTCTTCATTTTTATTAAAGCTTGTCTAATTCTATCGATATTTTTAAGGTTTATCAAATCAATTCTTATTTGGTAGTAGTTATGTGGTTGTTTCATGCCTTCTAAGCCCAAAGTTTGAAATAAGGGTGTTAGAACGTGTAGTGTTAGGATTCCATCAGGTGTAATAGCGAAACAATTATCTACAATACAATTATTACTATCACTCAAACAATAAAGTTTACCAGCTTTAACAAATTTTTGTATGAAAACTGGATCTACAAATTCTATTAATGGACAATTAAATACTTTATAATAATCAGTGTCTTCAAGTAAAGTATCTTCTATGTCTCGAGGTGTGTTGATTTCGTCAGGACACACTGCAATTGCACTTTTGTAGAAATTGTTCATATTAACTATCTTTTCCATAGTTTCATAGTCTCCATTTTTTTTGTGTGAAGTTATTATTTTTGGTGGAGGAAAATTCCACACTTCTGGACAAAGCATAATGAAAATAATTAACTATAAAAGAATGAATTAAAATAAATTTCAAATTAAATTAAAACACGCTGCAATGTTTTGGTGATTGACAATTGACATTGACATTTCACAAAAATGTTCTTGACATTACCTGAATTTAGTTTAAAAATAAGTATAAGACTGAAAATATTGTTTATAGAATTTTGCTTATTAGAAAACATACTATGGTTCAAATCCAATACTTTCTTCTAAATATAAATAAAAGTGATTATTGAATTAGGTCAGTAAAAAATAAAGTAACATCTTTTTAAATTATCATTTATTACTAGCAGTGGCGGATTTCAAATTTGTGCCCCTGATGATTTCAAAATGGTGCCCCTTTGTGGGCGGACTCTCTAATCGCTCGCAATAAGACCCAATTGCGGAAAGCGCAGCGGATCATAACGGTGAGAGGGATTAGGTGGTACTGTACGGTGTTCAGGAAGGCGGTAAGTCTCTTGGCAAGCGATCCACTTTGGGATCTACAGACGGAGATCCAAAAGCGGATCAGGACTTCATCCGCTCTCTGTCCGATTGTTTCAGCTTGGTAATGTCATCAGATAAAACCAAATATATGATTATTATAAGATATTGATGTAAAATATAATACGTGCCTATCGAGATATATTCGAGAGTTGCCCTCGATTTCTATGGGATTCCATCATCACACTCTGACTTGGTGGTAATAGGGACCAATGAAAGACGGTTTTTCAAATAACGAAAGACTTTTTAAAATAGGTAAACTTATGACGAAGAAATCGACAGTCAAGCATAAAAAATACTATGTATATAATGTAGTTAACAAATATAGAACCTCCTCCTTTAAAAAAAAGAAGTCAGTTAAAAAGAAAAAAGATACGATACGATAATTTTATAATAACCATACTATTTATAACATTCATCAATAATTCTCATAAAAAATGGACAGTTATAAACTTTGAAAGTAACACTAAAGTTTCTGACTTCAAATTTAATTCAAACGACAAAAATAACAAACCAACCAATTTATTAAACAAATACCAATATAAAACATTATTAATAACTCTAAATAGTTAGTTCATCGACAGGCACAGCTTTAAACAAAGCTTCTACCCCATTAAGGACCTCAGCTACGATGGCTTCCACGACCGGTGGTGAGATCTCCTGCATTACATCTTTCCAGTTGGAGTTAGCGAAGTCTAACACTGGTTGAGCTAAAAATCAAGAAATATTAATATTTTTAGACGTCCGACTGTAAACGTGAACGACGTGACGATTGTGGATTCGATTACCACTTGGGAGAATTAATTATTTTCATTTCCTTGTTCTGGTAATAAGACAAATGACGGAGTTGCGTCCCACTCTCTACAGGCAATGTCTCGAAGATTGGTCGATGTGTGGAGAACGAAGGTCTTAACACTAAATTTCTTCTGCCAATCCTACTATATGCGGACAGAGGTTATTAAATCAGCTTCACGCTGTATCCCGCACACAGCAGGGTAGGCAGAGGGGAATCTAGTGTTAATACATTCCGTTCCCCATTTTGCGCCGAATTCTGGAGGCATAGCGTGCTGAGTGGCGGAACTCAACGCTGCGCTTTGCCTCGACACAAAGCGAAGAAATGGAAATATAGATTTAAATAAATATTTCATTTTCTGGAACTGGCTCTGGCATAGAACCCACAACCAGTTGAGTTTACAGTCACACTTTGTGCCCCTGCGCCACGCCACGAACATACCTAATAATTGATTGCCGTTGAAGAGGTTCTTGAAATCGAAGGTCGTACCACTCACAACTTTAAAGCTATGTTTCCATTTACTAATGTGCCAGTGCGGTTTACCATCTGAGCCGTCCACCGTCTCCAAGTCCAATATAGTTTTGATTACTATGTCCCCTGGAAGTGAGATTGTTCTTCATTAATATTTTTTTAGTTTCACGCTGTATCCCGCAGATAGCAGAGTAGGCCTCCCAAAAAATAGTAAAATGTATTTTCATTAGTCACTTTTTTAACACCTCTAAGTCTAGACTAGACTCAATATTTAAAATTTAAATTATTTCACAGCAATATCATTTACGATAGCTGTAAATTCAAAAATAAAATATAATCATTTCCCCGATCTTTCGGTAAGACAAAGCGGGCGAAATCCTAAAATTTTTTTTTATATTCATTCGAACTAAACGTAACGATAGCGCGATCTAACTTCATACAACGCCATCTATGTATGTTTTCGGGATTTAACGGTGCTTTACCTTACCAGGTCCTGGAAATAGAATAGAAAATAGGATTATAAACATAGCTGAATTTATATTTTAATTATAGGCTTATCTAGATATATTTTCCTAGAGGGTGCTTGACTAGCTTTGAATTAATTATTAATAAAAATATAGATTATATTAGGGTGCTACACCCGGCCTCATTCTTTTCTACACCCATATATATTTATTTATAAGAACAATGACGACAAGACATTGCTTTGCATCACACATATTAAGGGGCAGAAAATGATGCATTTGTTCTAAATAAACTTTGACATTAAAATGTTTTTGATTATAAGTAAATATTGTCTCTGGTTCTCTCCTAAATTTAGTTTTACCAGGCCACTTGTATTAATTAATATAATGAGTAATGAGTATTAATTAATGTAATTAATTTCATTAGTGTAACCTACACTATAAATGAGTGTTTAGTTTCTCTCTCTACCGATACGAAGTCTGAAATTATTTCTACTAGAATAAACAAAGCTTACGTATATCAATCTTGTATTTCCCTTGTCCTTGTACTGGTAAGATCAACAGCTTGCCGTCTAAAGTATAGTCGCCCATCATGACTAAATTGCATTTCACTTGTAATGTTGTCTTCATTTTGGCTGTGTCGATTCTGTAATTTTTCGTAATTTAAGAATTTAAGTAATTTATTATGACACTTAATTTAGGTATATGCTTACATTACATTGGTTAAAATGTTGAGTTCTGCCACTCAACACTCGATGCCTCTATAATTCGGCAGAAAGTGGGGAACCGAGTGTCTTAATACTATACTCCCTCTGCCTACCCTGTTGTGTGCGGGATACAGCGTGAAGCGTGAATTTTGAATAATTGATTCACAAAAAGATAAAAATTTCAAAAATTATGTAAAATAAGAAAATATATATGGGGAGACAAGGTGAAAAAAACACAGATTTTAAAACTAAAAACGTAAAATATACCTACATCTTAATAATTACTCAAAAAAACGATCACAACCTATTATAATTACTTATGTACTAATTGTTCTTAAGGACCAAAAAGTTTCTTAACATTGAATTGATGAAGTCTCTTAAGATTGATTGATGAATGAAGAAAACCGCATTTAAATATGTTAAAAAATATTTAGTATATAAAAATTATATTGTTAATAAATAAAATAATAAAGCTATATTTAAACTAAACCTGTTTTATATAATGAAGGCATAAATAACAACCGTCATTACTTATTGTCTTGTCTTGTCTTCGTCCTATTATGTATGAGATGCAAGGTCAGTTTGATCTACGTTTGTTTGCGAATTGGCTAAATACCTACATGTGATAAACAAAAATTAAAAAAAATACAAAAAATATAAGATAATAAATAGATGTTGATGGAAATTAAATCTCAATGCTTTAAATATAACAAAAAAGTTTTAGTTTTAGCTTGCATACATATTGCACACTGCATCGCGTACACGCGTATAGTAGTAGGGTAGGGACAGGGGAACTATTATTAAAACAACATTCCATACACACTGTCGAATTTTAGAGACATTACGTGTTGAGTGACGGTGTTGTCATTCATTCCCCCGAGTGGGAATTGAACTCCCAGCCACGCATTGTTGTCAGTCTGACACACGTTATACGGATAAAAAAGTGATCCTATAAGGGTTCTTTTTATTCCCTTTGCGGTACGAAACCCTAAAATGTAACTTACAGTCTCCAAAACTCATTAAACAGTTTATTTTATGTTAGTACATCGAACATGTCTTTTCTATCCTTGAAAGCGACGATATTTCATACTAGAACTTTGTTCATATATTATGGTTTAAGATCCAGTTTAAAAACCTGCAGGTATCTATTTTTTTTAATAAAACTAATTTTTATGAATGAAATGAATTGATACTTCTAAACTGGAGGGTCTTGTTTTTACACCTTTAAAAATAAAAACATTTGATAAATATTTTATTTAACTATAATATATTAAAAATATTTAATTTAAATAAAAAATAGTCTGAAAACATAACATTACTAGCACTTTAATGTATTATAATAGCCTATTGTCATAAGGAAATATTTTCACGTAATCCATACAAATTACTATAATAGTTATCTATTTGTCTCCGTGGTTTAATGACAGTGATATGTCAAATAATTTAACCGGTTAGAGTTAATTTACTATATTAGGAAATATATTATTAGTATTCTAAAAATATAGTAGTAGAGGCCAGTCATGGCGAAAGGACACAAAGTGTGACTGTAAAAGCGACTGGTTGTGGGTTCGATCCCCATTCGAGGAGATGAAATATTTATTTAAATTTGTATTTCCATTTCTTCGCTGTGGTGTCGAAGTAAAATTCAAATTCAAAATATTCTTTATTCAAATAAACTATTAAAAGCATGTATGTACATGTCAACAAAAAGCTACCACCGGTTCGGAAGGCAGTTCTGCTGAGAAGAGCCGGCAAGAAACTCAACAGTTGCTTTTTTCAGAGTCAATGGTATATTTTACTATTACATTAGCTGGCAGCTGTCCTGCCTGACATTCAATAGACATTAATTCCATACATGTTCATCCTCCAAATATGGCGAAAGGCGAAACTCAACGCAAGCCGAACTCTATCGTATGAGACTGGGAAAATAAAAATAATTGAGATACTTCATAATCGTATCGACAAATTTTTAACTATACGAAAGTTTCAGGTTTTAGATTAAAATATAATAAATATTGCAAATACTTAAGTAAGAAGGTACTGTTATTAACAATTATTATTAATATACAAAGGTAACAATAAAGGCGCCGATTATATGTAATCAATAAACAAGGAAGGAAAATGATATTGTAATAAGCATAGAAGTAAGAAGTAGTAATATTAATTAGGTTTTGCATTTTGATCGATTAAACAATTTATTATAATATAATAAGTCGTTTATGGTTGTGCCAGAAATTACCCTGTAAGTAATCTATTAAGTTCTTAAGGTGAACGTATCTGTTGTGTAATTATGATCACTTCTGTTGGACTTCAAACAATAAAATAAAAGTTTAAATTGAGCTATTTGTCTATTTTCTCATGGATAGAATTGTTGGAACTGGACTAAAATGGCATCACACGAGAAGCACCAGTTAATCAAACCAGCTAATTCAAATAAACAAAAAGAACCATCAAAGTCGGTCCACTCAGTCAAAAGATCTGAGGCTACAAGCCTTAAAAAATACAGTCGAATTGAGAATACCCCTTTAACAGAAGTCGGTTTATAAAAAGATGGCATGGTTCTGTAGGACTATCCATTTTAATGTTGTTAGCGTCTCCGTAGAAAGATTTGTAAAGATGTCTCTCAAAGCTTTTGCTAAGAATAATTTTTTATGTAACTTGTCAATTTAAGGTTAAGAGTAAGTGATAGACTAATGTAATAAAGAATGTCTTGATTTTGACTTTGAGTTAGAAAGGCGAAATGTCTCTGTCACAGACAAAAGCAGAGAATATATTGGCTTAGTATTGTAATTCTACTACATAGTACATTCACTTCCGATCTCTTTACTTAACTGTATACTAAAATCTTTTCTATAGAATTTATTACGATAAAAATTTACAGGGCTTCGTGGCGCAGGAAAGCGTCTGACAGTTTTCGGTAGATTAAGTAATGGGTTCGATTTCCAGTCGGGGAAACGAATTTTTTGCAATTTCTACTACAACAAGACTAAGCGCGGCCATGAGTGGAAACTTAAAAATAAACCATTATTATTTGTTTATCATTAATATCCTGGAAACTAAAAAACACGGATATAATAATATTTGGTTGTACATTCGCAGTTATGTATATAAGTAGCAATAAATAAATAAAAATATATTATTTGTTCAATAAAACAATATTGACTTTATCAATATTTACATATCTCTCAGAACTACGTATAGGTAGGTACTCGTGATACATTCGTTAAGTACTTTCTTATTTACTCTATTGCAATCACTTCTTATGCTCGCGACCGTCGTGTTTACAGTCAAACGCTATGCCGATGCAGCCTCACTTTTTAAGTTTTATATATCGAGACAGTTTTAGCATTTAAAATGGATTATTTTATTTGGGCAAAGTAGGTGGAATAGAGAATATATAATATAATTCTAATAATATTACGAATATGAAATAAAAGCTTTTGATAGACGCTTGATTTCACGCAAAAACTATTGAACATATTAAAATGAAACTTAAAAATTGGGTTAAATCTACGGGGGAATAAATTATTTTACCAAATGCAACTTTTAAGCCGGTGAGGCAGAATAAATGTTCTCCGAGGCACTACGTATTCTGGGCGTAACTCAACGCCGCGCTAGAACGGTAAAACAAAAATTAATTAAATATAATCATTCATCCGAGTGTGGGACCATAACCATCGTGTTAAATCCAGGATCTGTCCCACTAAGGCTATTAAATAATTTGAATTTAATAACTACCCATGATCAAACTAACAATTGTAGAACTCATAAGATAGTTTGTTTAAACGACGAAGGTTTTAAAAGGAAAAACATTCAATTATACAATAATTATTCCTATTATAATAATAAATAACCTGTCAAGAATATGAAGTGATCGTTGTGCCTTTGAACTATAATTACATATGTAAACAGAGTATAATATTCATTTGGTTATTTACGATATATAACTTTAACTAAAGTGGCTTGTGTAACTACGTTTATGAAAATTCTGAACCTGTGCACGATAAATATCTTTATTAAATCAGCTTCACGCTGTATCCCGCAAAGAGCAAGATAGGCTAGTGTTAAAACATTCCTTTCCCCACTCTTCGTCGAATTTTCCTTTGCCTCGACACCAGAGTGAAGAAATTAAAATATATTTTTTTAAAATATTTAAATGGAAATATCTTTCTTAGTTTATTAAATATATCTATTTTAAAGGCGATTGATATCTTGTAAATCCAACGAATCGGCATGTCTACATCTATGTGTACCTCTATATAAATGTCTTCATGGCAGAAAACGCACAGATGAAACTACTTGACTTGGACAATTGAAATTACCAGGAGCAGTAACAAAGAATTTCTCGAAATTCCTATGGAAACGGAAAGAAACTTGATTTTTAAAAGCTTTTATTTAACTTGTTCTATTTTACGTCTTAAAGTCCATGTGAAAAAAGTTGCGGACGACGACTTTAATATGTTTTAATTAATAGTTAATAATAATTTTGCCGCCCTAGCGCGGCGTTGAGTTACTGCCAGAATACGTAGTGCCTCGGAAATTTGGCAATGTTTGGAGAATGAAGTGTTTACGTCATCTATACTAGAAAAACAATAAAAAAATCAAAATATCTCTTTATTCAACTAAATCAGATTTTGCAATCAGTACCATGTAAATAATGTTTTAAATTTTGTATAATTATATTTGTCAGTTTCTCTGTCTAAAGTCAGATTCGTATGTACACGACACATTTGAATAAAACTTATTTATGTCGTTTATTAAGCTTTTAAGCTTAGCCGTAATATGGTCTTAATTGATTTTAAAAAGTAGCTAAATTATAGGTTTCCAATATTTAGAAGCTACACGGTCATTTCAAATCACCGATAGACATTTCAATTTATTTATATGTATAGACAAAGGTGTACTAATAATAGATACCATAGGTTTAATTGTCCAGTATAGACAATAGTGTGGTTTTATTTAAGTGAGATCTATTTCTTGATATTTTTAAGTTTTTTCATAAACATTTTGTGTCTAATCTTGCTGCACGAAACAGTTTTCAGGAAAGTTTGCATTAAAGCTCTTACAGTTTTCAATATAAAGAGAAAAATGAGATGATGATATGCCCCTAGCTTGTATTCTACTGCTTATTGCTAAAAGAATTCATTTAGTTATTTTTAAAAAGAAAATCTTAATTTTTTTTAAAGTGCAACTAGTCCGGACACTGGAGATTTATAATAACTAATAAATAGACTAAATTAATATATAGAAAACTTATTAACATTTAAACGTAGCGAAACTCGTCTCCGCGCGTTAAAATAATTAACTTACCATTGTTTAGTTTTACATTAAAATGTAGGTATGTGTAAAATATATAATTGTATTTTTTTATAGTTAGTATAAAAAAATATATATATACATAGTTTATGAGTCAGAATCTATAAAAATAGTGGCGCAGCGGTACAAGAGTGTGACTGTAACGAGACGATTGTGGGTTCGATCCCCACTAGAGGAAGTGAAATATTTATTTTCGTTTATATTTCCATTTTCTTCGCTCTGGTGTCGAGGCAAGGCGCGGCGTTGAGTTCTGCCACTCAACACGCAATGCCTCCAGATTTCGGCAGAAAGTGGGGAACTGAATGTCTTAACACTAGGTTCCCTCTGCCTACCCTGCTGTGTGTGGGATACAGGGTGAAGCTGTTTTTTTTTTATCTATAAAAATTACATGCAATATTTTTGTTACTTATATATAGTGAAAACGTATAAAAACAACTTACTTGCTAGTTTCAAGAGCACAATTCTTGAGACCTTCCAGAGTAGAATCTTTGAATATCAGCTTCAAGCCTCTATGATCACTTTTAATTTCATCAATGTGTAGTGGATCTAGAGTTTTAATGCCTAGATCTTTGGAGCCCAAGGCAAAAGATGGCAAGGCAGCCTTGGATGATGCCAGGATGCAATTTGCGTCTGAGGTCTTGCATGGTGTGATGAATGGTGCTATAATATTAATTAATATTTAAAGTAATATTTAAATTATTAATATTTATTATTTAAATTTATTTGTATGTATTTACGTGTCGTTTTAATGAAAAAAAAAATACAATCAATTCAGGTTCTATTTAGATAGAATTAGCATTCGTGGTAATGATACTATATATAGATCTCCATACAAATCATCTATTTAATATACTTATTAAAAAAGCGGCGTTAATTGGGTGGAAAATGGGGAACGGAATGTCTTAACACTAGGTTCGCTCTTTATATATTTTGAGCGAATCATAATAAAAATGCTTAAATTATTATTAAATCGCCTATGATCATGCAATACAATTTTCTTGTAGAAAATTGGATACAACATTTCCATTACTTAAGTTAATATTAATGCGTGAGTATGCGTGATTATAAAAAGAATATAGAAATATTTTCATTTTCGTCGTTCTGGTAAGAAAACATAATGTCTAGAAAATTGGGAGGATTGTTGGGAACAGAATATTTTGAAGAAGAAGTCTTCTGGCTACCTAGTTATTTGCATGAAGTTATAAAAACAACATTAAGAGATATAATTTATAATCAATATATACCAACGTATTAACGCTATCGTTGAAATTTGTGGACAATGCGATAAAGCGACCATCATTAATAAAAAAAAAATTTTTTCATTAGTAAAAATTAAAATAAAATAAAATAAATAAGTAAATCTTACCCGACGCAGACTGTGAACCCAGAACCAAACATAGCAAGGAGAGAACACGTAAAATTGTCATTGTTTTTATGTTTTACTAAAACAATGCAGTCTAAAAGTCGACTGTCAGAGCAAAGGATTCGTGATCACTTATATGTACTGAGAAAATTGATGACGCGGCGTTAACGTGACTAGTTTAGTGTCAGCACGCGGCTTTGTCTGGATGAAGAAAATTGGTACAATAGGTACAGTTTCTGTTTATACTAACAGATAAGCGATGTATGTAGATTCGATTCTTATTAGGTGAAATGTTTATATTAAGAAGAAAGAAAAAGATGGCACATTAAAAAAAATCTGTTTATATACAAGGTGTAACGGGATCCACGAATCAACGGTTGTTTATGGTTTATTTCTACTGTGAAAGTAAATATTAACCACCACCGAAGAGCATTTAATTTTGAAAATACACGGTGTGTGCTTACAATATCAAAATATTTAGAAACTATATTACAAGTATATAAAGTACATTTAATACACCATAATGTTTGTGTAGATTTAAATATTATTATATTACAGATTTAAATATTTTAGTACAAACTTGAGAGCGAATTATCTTTAAGTTTCCTTAAAAATAATTATATAAACACTAATAATGACGCGAGTCATTACTAACATTGCACAAAAAACATATCCATGTAATAGAATAATTGCTGTATGTGTATTATAGACTAGCAACACCCATTATTTCTCTAAAATTTGGATAAGTGTTACAACTCATTTTTTATTAATAATAAATAATTGTACGATAAATTAATATATATGAATGAAAATTGTAGTAGGTAAGTTTAAACTTTTTAGTTAACTTTTATATTGTAATTAACTTTTATTTAGAAATTGCATATATGTGTTTGTAATAGATTTAACGTCATTTGAAAGAAAATTATTTAGAGAATATAATATTGCTGGCTGCTCTCCATCAGCTGCAATGTCTGGGATGCCATAGCAGGTGTTTAGATATTATTCCATTGTTTAAATATTATTATTTACACTTAAGTGTTTCAAGTAAGCTAATTATCAATTTAAAATATTATGTGTAAATGTTTTTCCTGTACGGCGATTTTTCTTAAAGTATATAGTTTGAAAAATGGTATTATTATATAAGGATGAATCATATAGCTAATTAAATACCTAGTCTATATTCATGCATTTTAGACTGGTGACCATTTTTTTTAAACAAATTCGAGATACCGTCCTAAGTACAACAGGTTCGATGACATTGAAAGTTCAACAGTTCTTCTGATTTCAATGTTTTTCAACTGGTCGTTCTTGCCCTTGAGTCAGCTATATGTCAACTAGAAACCTTTAATCTACCTATAATATAAAGAGCTCAAATTGGTTCGCATTTTGGCAAAATATGAACAATAGGTGAAATCGCAAACATTGTTGAACCAAATACTTTATTCTGTGGGTACTTTATTCCGGTTGAAATTGAAGTCGTTTTTTTTATTTAAAAATTTATAATTATAAGAAAAGAGTTTGTTATTTCTTATAACAGACTCTCAAATACTATATATAGGTCTAGTTTTAATCAATAAAGTAATAAAAAAAATTAAATAAAATTTATTCCAAAAATAAAAATAAAAACATGTTTTTCCAGCAATAAATCAGTCAATGAAGTACCAAGTTATTCCAAAGCTAATTCACTTATCGGCACTTTGTCGAACAGCTTACTGGTTTCAGCTACAATGCGCGAGACGACCGCCTTCACTATGGGAGGAGCTACTTCGCGGAATATATCACGCCAGTTGGAATTTGCGAATTCTATTACAGGATCAGCTGAAATTGTCAATTTTTAGGGTAAATTATAAAATTGGGCTTTAGATTCACCAATATAGTGTTTATAGGAGGGTAGGTAGAAAACCCAGGGTGTAGAATGTGTGAGCACTTCGTTCTCCTTTCCGCCTAGTCTCAAAACGTAATAACTAAACATTCACGTTAAAAAATTTTGTAAATTTATATGAGATGATTAACATTTTTCATATTTGTTTATTTTTTCAATGCGATTCGCATACAAAAATCTGCCTTACATACTTTCTCCAATATATTTTCATATTAAACCATGCTACAAAGATTCAACTCATAATAAAATATGTATATTGTCAGTTCTCACTTTGTGCCATTTTAAAATAGTAGGTAACGAGCACGGGCAGGCAGTATAAGGCTTTGATTACAAAATGAAGGAAAAAGGATGAAAAAAATTTCGTATGTTTATTGCGTTAGCTAAGAAGCTTAATTTTGTCTGTGCTCTAAGGGTAGACCTGGATATTTTAATTTTAATTTTTAAATTGAGGATACTTTCGGTATTTGTCTTTGAGATACGGAACTCTAAAAATTATTCATCAATGTTTATGATACATCTCTATGAAAGGAAGAGAGTGTTTCACTTTCATCCTCCATGTGTCTTACCTAGTTTCCTGTTTCCATTGAATAAGTTTTGGAACTGGAATACAACTCCTCCTAGAACATCTGAAGTGTGCTTCCAATCCTTTACTGTCCAGTATGACTTGCCACTGGAGACACGTTCTCCTAACTTAAGGTCTACTTTCACTACTATATCACCTGGAAGAAAATATTTTTCTTATTAGCTTTATATTGTACCCAGCAGGGTAGGCAGTAGACAGAGGGAACCTAGTGTTAAGACAATGAAAATATGGAACTTAACGCCAGCCTTTGTCTTTTAAAACCAAGGGAAATAAATATAATTCATACGAAACACACAAATTCAATTTAGAGTTACAAATTCAGTCTAGAGTAGCTAATCCTAACTATAGGTTTCCCATTGTAACAAATCTAGGAAATAGTTATTCATATCAGTATTTACCCAGACATACCCAGATCGGGATATGTAACGTGTTTCTTTACTATCTTATATGTCGAAGAAATATTATATTGCCTAACTATTTTAAAGCATCTATAATTAGTTTTCATTTAAAAAAAATCCCATTAACAATTTTCAGCAATTATATTAAGCCCATGGTGAGAATATGATAATTAACATGGTAACAAAGTAAACTCACGGATTTGAATCTTATATTTCCCTTCTCCTTCAATGGGCAGCATCAACAGTTTTCCATTCAACTTATAATCTCCTATGAGAGTGACAGAACATTTCAAATCCACAGTTGTCCTGTGTCCTAGACGTCTGTAATAAATATTTAATTAAGTTGTAAAGAAATAAAAAAACTTTTTATATCGTGCAATAAAGTAGAAGATTTATTGAATGTGCCCGAAGTTGGAATTGAGTTTAAAATCAAGGAGTTTACCATCTAGTAATCTCTGATGAGCTCGACTATTTAGGATCCATCATCAAATTAATTCGATGACACAATAGCAAGTTACCTACACGTAAACTATATGTTACTGCCAAGTTCAATGTTATTTAATTGTTACAAATCAGCTTCACGCTGTATCCCGCACACAGCAGGGTAGGCAGAGGGAACCTAGTATTAAGACACTCCGTTCCCCACTTTCTGACGAATTACTTGTTAATTGTTACAAGTAGGTAAAATTTTGTATTTTTTTTATACGTGTAAAAGTGTAAAAATATTTATCTTTTTAATATGTATTTGGTATCGTAGAAAATGAGACAAAATATTTATTAAGCTGACAGACTGAATTTGCCTATTTCTAGCATTTCCAGAATGCATGCTACGTTCGTAGCTACTTCGTAGCCGGCCACCGTCTGTCCTCGTCGTTAAGGGATGGTAAAAACACAAATCTTCGTAGCGCGTAGTGGCTGACAGAGTGCACGTAACTATTATATATTGTTATTTAGGCAAAGAGAATTATCGCCTTTATTAAAAAATTATATATACATGACAAAGAAACCTAGAGTTAAGTGTTAAAACACTTCATTCCCCTCTAACCCACACTGTGCGTGTGCGCAGATCTTTAAATTACCTATAAAGTACATAATATACAAATGACATACCTACATTTTAAATAGTCTACCTCATTATGCAATTACATTGAAAATTACTCTTATAAGTGACATAATATGAGAAGACGACGTTTTTCAACATCTATTTTATTGTTTCATAATAACGTGAGAAATTATAATAATCAAATGGATTTAAGTATACAATTAGTATAGGATTCACGGTTATTTAAATCGATCTGTTGAACAAAGGGCGTCCGTCTTTCCTGCTCGTTAATTTTTATTATACAAGTAGTTAGAATAATTTGGTTTAATTGAAATGCTATTTTAATTATCTATTTCTTAGATATTCTAAGAATATAATGTTAAATAATTTTTGTCGTTATTATTGTATATAGATTTTTATTTAGATTAATTGTTTAGAAGGTAACTTTTAAATTATATTTAGTACCATTTACGTTGAAAAGTACAAAAAAATCCCTAAACAAACATAAATTGACTAGTGCATTTAAAAGAATTACAGAAATCGTAACAAGCCTTCTGCAATGTCTTAATACAAGATATAAGACTTTTAATAAGAAGAAATACCTGCAAAAATACAATTTGCACCTTTTACCTCGTTTCCTCATAATGGATAAATAAAAATATTTAAATGACCAGGGTAACCTGGACCGCAAGTACAGTGGGTTTCATTGGAACTGTAGGCGTAATATTACCTTCCTGGATGAATGGAAGGAAAAAAAATCGAACCAATACTCCCTGAGATTTACGCAAACTAAACATATTAGCTCCATTATGATAATATTTTAGTATAGATTGATATGCTATGTAAATACATATATAATTATTATTAATTCTTACTTTAAATCCAAAACGTGACAATGTCTCAATCCTCTAACAACGGTGTTCTTAAAGTCCATGTTTAGTCCAGCTTGAGACGCCTTAACTTCGTCCACATTCATAGGATCTAAGGTCTCCATGCCCAGGCTTGGGATGCCAGCGGCTACTAGAGGGACAGCTTGTTGGGCTGACGTCTTCAAGCAAATTAAGTCTGTTGGGTGGCATGGTGTGACCAAATGAGCTGTGGATGAAATAATAGTTGTTTTATTAATTGTAAATATGGTGAAATGAAATATATGTTTGCTTTCCAACTGGCGTAATTTTTTAGTCTTCGATATAAGATTTGTGTTTATCGCCTTATCAAACGTTAAGGTCTTAGAAGAATTTTTTTTATTAATAACGTTAGTAATCGTAGAACTCACATAAGATTTAATACCTTATCGACTTTCCTAAATAACACATTTAAACTTTTGTATGTTATTTTAAAGCTTTGAATATAAGATTAAAATTGCGAATACAAATATTCTACATTTCGTAAAGACGCCATATATCGTATCAACGTAATAGTCGAGAAAACAACTAATAAAAGAATGGCAAAAAATGGGCACCTCAGTGGACCTTCGAGAGCACAGAGGGCATTAATGAACTTTGATGAAAGGATCATGCAAGCCATAGCGTTTGGCGGTCAGGTCATGTACCTAACTACGATGGTCCAGTGGATGGACCAAAATATATCTATTAAGCCAGAAACTAGAGAAGACTTTATCCCCAGTGCTGGTTAAACCCAAGTTTTCTAATACCTATACTCATTCTAATAACACATATTATTGTCTCATATTATACCATAAGAAAATAAACGTATGTTTTGTTTTATTAGCAATTATGTGACACCGTTTTCCTTACAATTATAATACAAATATTATGTAAATTCAAACAAGTCATTATTTCATTTAACCGTATGCTTTATCTAAGATAAATATTAAAAAAATATAATTATATTATTTATTGCTTAGTGTATTTAACTGAGATATCTTGATTTTACCCTAACAATGTTTTTATTAAGAACAATTAATTAAACCAACTGTTGCGCTATCTTTGATTACTCCCGTAAAGATGGACAATCTGTAATAATTTATGATATTATTTTCGTTATAAGATAATGTTAGAACGTTTATGCAAATTTTCTAGGAAAATCAATAAACTATTGAGTATTATTTACTATTGAAAGACAAATTGATTACTTTAACTCCTGGAATATTAAATGATTCTACTAAGTACATATTAGTTACTTCAATAATTGAAGAACAATCTAAACAAAATCAGTTTAAAATTCTTTCACGCGTAGCAGGATAGACAGAAGGAAAAAGTAATCTAGAGTCAAGATACTCCGTTTCCCGCCTTCCACTCTCTTTTGTTTACTCTTTTTTGTACTACTTTACAAAGAAATTAAAATAATTTAGATCGTTTTCAATTCAAAGTATATAAATGTCATCGTAATCATCATATATGTATTAAACAAAAATCGAACAAACTAGCACCAGTTTTTCAAACGGTAGAGGTCCCCTATATTTAGAGCGCAAGTCTCAGGCACTACTCTGAGTAAGATGGACATGGTGAATTTACTCATTTAAATATAAATTCCTATCCTCATAGAATAAGCCTGATTTTCTTACTAGGCCGACCAGGATCAAGAGTTTTCTGCTTTTTACTTTAAATTGTAAATATAACGTTTCTTTAAATTAAATGAAAGTGAAAGTAATTTTAAATCGAAAATTCAAAGTAATTTAAATGTTCACACAGAAACGTTGAAGAAATGGTTTTGTCGGTCGGAGTTTCGCCTTGAACTACTGAACTTGAGGTGAACCTATTTGATTGGAATCGAGGCTTTAATATCAATTTTAGGACTATAGGTCAACGGGACACAGTACTAAAAAGTTGAAAAACTTAAGTTCATGGGCATATGCACTCATATTATATGAAATGAAACTTTTTGGATTATTCCTTTATTTGTTTTATAAGTTCTCAGATTTTGATTACTAAGCGAGTTTCATACAAAATACTCCAACATCGATGCATAAGTCTTAGTGTGTAGATATTACAAGTACCAGGTAAAGAAATTAATAGGGCAAGCTTGTTTGCAAAAACTTATAAACTATACTTTAATGCAAAAAGTGATAACTAAAAACATTAGAAATTTAAAAAATTCCTTACACTAATGACATTTTAATTGATCGATACATAATTCCGACCGCAACATTACCACGATTGCCTAATATATATTTTTAAATGTGAATTTTTTTGCAAAATTTCGATATATGAATGTCTCTTATTATACGAGTATAGCAACATAGCTAAAATAAATCTGATAATAGATGAAAATCTCGTTTCTCGACTGTCTAAAGCTAGCTTTTACCTAGAGCTAGGAAGGCGTCTGGTAATAACTACTCGTGGGTAGGCAGAGGGAACCTAGTGTTAAGATACTCCGTTCCCCACTTTGTACCAAATTCTGAAAGTAATGCGTATTGAGTAGCAGAACTCAACGCCGCGCTTTGCCTCGACACCAGAGCAAAGAAATAGAAATATAAACGTAAATAAATATTTCACTTCCTCGAGTGGGGATCGAACCCACAACCGTCGCGTTACAGTCACACCCTTGTGCCGTTGCGACACGACGGCCTCAGATTTAATATAAATATAACAAATAAGAAAATAAATATGTGACAGAAAGCGCGACGGTTGTGGATTCAATTTCTACTCGACTGAATGCAATACATTTGTTTTCTTGATAAATGAACACTCTTTATTTTCTTCACGACAAATAGCGGCGCTGAGTTCCACCATCTCGAAGCTTGGGAACTCTTAACACTTGGTTAAGGTGCTTCCCTGCTAAGCCTCATGCTAAGCTTCATAACATTATGAAAATAAAAAAATAATAAAAAAATCAAAATCAACTTACCATGAATTGAATCATATAAGAAGCAAAGGAAGGCACTAGCGAATAAGAAACGCATCTTTAACATTTAAACAAACATAAAGAAATGACGATAATTACTATTGTTATCGAGTTAATATAGCATTAGATCGACCTAACGAGCATCAACCGCAATTTAAATTGTTTGAATAACTGTACTATTACAAAATAAGGTAACGTCGTTATATTCATTTATTTAAAAAAATATAAAAATATTAAATAAAAAAATTTTTTTTTTTTTATTTTTGACCAAAGGGCATTTAAGATCAACGCTAGCCGCTGCACCCCAACGGCCTCAAATATCAATAAATAAAATCTTTCCAAAATAAGTTGCAAATTATTCGCCAATTCCGCTCCTTCTGATTATATTATAACAAAATATTATAATAATAATAGTAACTTATTTTAAATTCTTCATAATTCAATTTATCTTCTTCCTCTAGGCAACTGCAACAGATTATTCTTCTCCATATTGCGTTAAGAATTAAATACATTTATTGGAAGTTTGATACGGAAAAAATTGACAACTGAGCTCGAAGAAAGAATACAAAAACAACTAAAAGAAAATAAACCTCACACGTTAATCTGCTAGAAAGGATGGATGAAGAAGTTTGAGAGATTCCTGTCGTGAAATACTTAAGTATTAGAAAACAACTAGAGACGACTGACAGAAACTGCTTATATTCTGCTTACTGCTTAAAGGCTTTAAGCGATGGGCATTTCTTTAAAATAAAAAAAAACTAGAAACACTGTTCATGGTTGTAGTATAGAATGTTTTTTTGGAAAGAAAAAAATATTTATTTGTAAATAAAATGAGTATCGATAGATTTGTACAGCCTAGGCAAAGCTTAACCCAAGAGATATTAAATTCACTAAGTAACCCTTTTGTAAAAGAAACTGTAATTAATAAATAAGTTTAGTTACGACAATGTCGTCGAGGATTTTGCTAACAGTTGACTAAATTAATTATTTTTAAGTGTTTGTACTTTGTAAAAAATATTAATTGATATTTATAGACTGTACATTATAGTGTCAAGTATTTTTCTATCCTTTGATTAAAATATGCCCAAGAAGTGGTGTCTCTTGTAATTTGAAACAAACGAGAAAATTATAAAGATAAGGGTGGCAAAAACTAAAATTATTATTAGAATTTGTATTGGAATATCGATATTTCTAAGCTTAATTATAATATACGTCAAACATATGCTAATATAATAGCAATTTAAATGTGCAGTTTTGTATATTTGCTATAGTTTTGAATAAGGCTTTAGATTTTACAACA
The DNA here is from genome assembly GCA_016802625.1 of Heliconius numata. Classification (NCBI taxonomy): domain Eukaryota; kingdom Metazoa; phylum Arthropoda; class Insecta; order Lepidoptera; family Nymphalidae; genus Heliconius; species Heliconius numata. The sequence goes on from JAEBDU010000112.1 coordinate 270,743, forward strand.
ATTTTTAAAAATCTTAAAGTTTAGAGTAGCAAGCAAATGTTTAACATATTTTATATTACAAAATTCTTATATTTAAAATGTACCAATTAGTCTTAATGATCTCATAATATCATAGTTATTTCCATTGATATATGTATAATCATTTAGCAACACTAATAATGAAAAGGCAGCTTTACGCTTATTCGCGCTTAGCGGGAGAGGCAGAGGGAACCTAGTGTTAAGACACTCCGTTACTCACTTCGTTCAAGTTTTGAATTGAATTGAATTCTTGATATATGGTGTTTCGAGCGTGCCAGTTGAGCACAATTCATTTCGCCAATGTCACGTTGTGACACACGGAAAACACACGAAGGAAATTGATCGGTAATAAAAAAGATAAATATACACAATTATAGAATACGTGTAAAAAAAAGAGATCCAGTGTAAGTACAGCCTTCACCTAAAATTCAAGTTTTGAGAAATTGCTTGATGAGTGACGTGTAAAATAATTTATTCAGTCTATACATACCTACATATACGAGTATACCTATTAAATGTAAATATTTGTTTTCATTGCAAATGGCTTTTTGTCAATTTAGCGATAATATTTGTCGTCATTCGTACAAAAAAATTCGAGGGTTTGGACAACTTGAAGATATTTTTTTATTTTGTATAGCTTCTCGTTTTATTCCACAAATTGTGCACATGACAATTTTTGATTACCCTAAATGATTACCCCGAATGATTTTTCATTCCCTTAAGTGGGAATCGAAACTACAGCCGTCGCATTTACTATCGGACGCTGAACCACAACGCTATGACGACCACATATATACACAATTAACTATTTAGAAGAAAGCAGTTATGTTCTATTGTAAGCTGAGGTGCAAGTTCAACAAATAGGTGGGTTTTTCTATTTGTATCTATGATGGCCTGAGTCTGAGTCAAATGAAAATTTTTATACGTTTATACAGATAATATATCTTAGTATAGACAATTAATATTATTATATTTTTTTGTCTTCCAATTTCACTGCTGTTTTATTTTTTCCGCAATTTTTCACATATATTTTCCACGAGTTACCTGGAAAAGATATCTTCTAGAGTCCATCGTTTTGAATGAAATTTCAAAATATATTTTGTATTATGAGTGTAATAAAGAATTTACATATCAGTATTTAGTATATGAAATTTAAAAAAAGTGTTACGTATAAATGTAGCAGGAACAGCAGGGTAGGCAGAGGAAATCTAGTGTTAAGACACTCCGGTCTCCACTTTCTGCCAAATTCTGGAGGCATTGTGTGTTGAGCGGAACTCAACGTCGCGCTTTGCCTCGACACCAGAGCGATGAAATGTGTATATGTGTAAATTTAAATAAATATTTAATTTCCTCGAGTGGGGATCGAACCCACAACCAGTCACGTTTACAGTCACACTTTGTGCCCCGCGACGTGACCGCGGTCCAAAATTACCTCAATTATTTGCCGTGACGTCAAACCTATGTTTTATTACTTGACCGTGACATCAGGAAGCTATGTGAATAACATATAATTTATAGGTAACTGATCGAAGCCATCGCCGTAACGCAGCGGCACAACGCCTAAAAGTGACGGATGTGGGTTCGATTCCTGCTCGGGAGAACGAATAATTTTCATTTTCATGTTCTTCCTTACTGGAAGGAAACAAAGCGCGGCCACTTAAAAAGCAATGTCTTGAAAATTATGTGTGGGGAACGGAGAGTCTTAACACTAGTTTTCCTCTGCCTAATCTGTTAGGTATAGATACAGCGTGAAAATATTAAAAATATATATCTGAGTAGTTCAACGTGCTTAGTGACGCATTACAATTGTCATGTCTGCTGTCACGTATTCTTGCGAGTTCATTCATCTATTATTCATTCTATTCTATTGTTTTAAGTATGATTATAGAAATTGTACTAATTGTAAATGGAAAAAAATGACGTTTTAATATTATAAAGGTGATACAAAGTTGCGGAATACACCACGATTTCTTTAATTATACTAGTGGCTAACACTATTTCTTACCCAATAACAATATAGGAGAGTACTCAGTGTTAAAATATTCTTCAGCTTCACTTCTCACACATTTTCAGTCACATGCTTATGCTCTTGGTCGTGAAGATATTATTATTTTTATAATTAACACCTAAAATTAATTACTATATATAATATATGTATAATTATATAAATTCTTCAAAACAAAAATGTCTATTTTTGCCAAAATAAAATAACTACCTTGATAAGTACACAGTAATTAGAGTCTTGGTATTCACAAAAGATCTAAAATATGAACAATACAAAAAAAACTGTATGAGAAAAATGTATGAAATGTCGTCATTAAAATATTTTACTCTTTTGGAATCTATAATTATACATATGTATAAAAGTCTTCCGTTACTGAATGACTGACAGACAACGCACAGACGAAACTATTGTATTTAGGAAGTAGAAATTTATGTTAGGGACTGTAAGAAACCACTTGAAGAGAATCTCTGAAAATTCCTACGGTAACGAAATAAACTGGATTTCCTATTTTACGTTTTAATCTCCACGCACCCTCAGTTGGAAGTGACGACTAGTTGACTACAAAATGATAGTGTATGATATAATGACAATGTTATATAGCCTATCGCATCTCTGAAGAATGCAGATCACTCTGAAATGAAAGTATTAAATATTTCATTTTCTGGAGTGGGAATCAAACCCACAAACTACTCATACTCTTGTGCCCCTACACCACGACTAGCCTCTCAAGTTGAATTCCACCACTTAATACGCAATGCCTCGAAAATTCTGCAGAAAGTAGGAAACAAAGTGTCTTAACACTAGGCTCCTCTTGCCTAGTGCCCCGTATGCAGGATACACTGCAAAGCTGCGAGAAAGTGATTTAGACATTTTAAATGCTTCGATATAAATGATCGATTAAGTTACGGCGACAGTTAACGAAGTACATTGACTCCTTGTGTGTATGAGTTTTGTTTGACAAGTTTGTTTTTTTTTTATTAGAATTCTAAAATTTTCACGCAATAGCCGGAAAGTGAATGAACTGTTAAACATTTGAATAGGTTTAAAAATGTGAACTATGGCCTTTTTTATGTTTTTGAGCATTTGAGACAACAATGCGTTGACGCGTACATTTCTTTATGTTTATTACGTGCTGTTAGGGTTCCGTATGTTGTATGGAAAAACTCTTATAAGATCACTTTTTGTCTGTCTGTCTGTCTGCCTGACTATCATATCAAAGGGAATGAGAGTCAAACTTCCGGTTGACTTAGAATTATGAAATTTGGCAGCTAGCATCTACAGGTTTATAGGTTATATATTATGGTTAAAATTATTTTATAGTTATATAAATATATATTAAGGTATCAGATGAAAGGGCTCTGATTAAGCTAAGCTTAAATTTCAGCAAAAGCTCTAGACCTCTAATTTTTGTACGGAACCCCCGGTGGACAAGTCCGATTCTTTTTTTATATTTTACGTTTTTTTTTTATTTTCTTATAAATTTGGTTTTTTGTAAGCAGAAGACACCTAGTGTTAATGCACATTTACAAAAGCATTTTCTATTTTGTCTGTAATATATTTCACATATATTAATATATTTAATAAAAGCTATCAATAACGATTTTTACTTCTGACTTCAAATTCATAGTTCGAATCACTTCCATACAAAAAATAAACTGGTTTTATAACGATTCGTTGTAATCACATAAATATGCAAAGTAAGATAAAAGATTTAGCATGTTAAATTTTCTTTAGAGTGAGGTAGTGAACTATATCTACATTATGTATATATTTATATTTATCATTTGCGTCATTGAATAAAAGGTTATAAGAGTAGTTTAATTTATTATATTTAAGGTCGTCATGGTCCAGTAAGACATTATACGATTGTAAAAAAGATGGTTTTGGGTTCAGTCCTACACTCGAATTCAAATTGAAATTCAAAATATTCTGTATTCAAATAGGCAATTATTATAAGCACTTTTGAATCGTCGAATGAACATATGAACAAAAAGCTACCACCGGTTCGGAAGGCAGTTCTGCTGAGAAGAGCCGGCAAGAAACTCAACAGTTCCTCTTTTCAAAATCAATGGTACAATCTATTACATTAGCTGGCAGCTATCCTGCATTACATTCAATAGACCTCTGTTTGTCCTCTAAATATTCTTGAACAGTGTAATAAGCTTTACTTGTCAGAATTTTTTTTACAGATATTTTAAATTTTGGTAGTGGCAAACTAAGAATACACTGCGGAATTTTATTATGTACACGTGTTTGCAATGATTTATTTGCAATTCCTTATTCTGGCAAGACATGACGAGGTGTTAAGATACAAAATTTCATTTCAATAGAGCTACTCCGATGACGAGTTGGACTCCGTGTACTCAAAAAAGACTTCAACGATAGCAGGGGTTGTACGTTTGTTTTTTGCGTAAAAGGTAACTTAATGCTAATGCTGTTCTCTGTAAAATCAGACACTGGTCTGCTTTGTGACGAGGGACGCAACGACCCAATGTCTGACAATCGATGATCGATTATTACTTAACTAAGCAGTTATTTTTATTTTGCTCGTTCTCGTAAAAAGACAATTAAATCTGATATACAACAAAATAGACATTTACATTTATTAAATTCCTACTGAAACGAATAAATACACATAGTTTAAAACTCTTTAAGTGTAACCTAGTTGCTTTAAAATATTATTTCAGAAAAAAATTGTAAATGTAAATAGCTAATTAATCTTCCAAATGTACAGACATGTGAAGACTTAACACGTCCAATTACTTTGTATGATATCCAAATAATTTGACACTGATTGCTCATCCTACAGAAAATAAATAAATAAGACGATAAGGAACCATGAATAAAAAACTTGATTTGAAACCAATTACTAATTAGGCAGTCTTGGCGCAGCGGTACGATGTTTGAATGTAAACACAAAGGTTGTGGGTTCAATTCCCACTCGGAGCAATGAATATTTTTTGTTTCCTCTCTCTCGTAATAAAACAATACACGGCGTTGAGTTCTCCCCTTCGCCATGTTATTTATAGAATATTGGGCGGGGAACAATGAGAACCTACTGTTAATAAAACTTACTGTTAATAGGTTCCCTGTGTCTACTATATGGCAGAGTGAAGCTACTAATTAGCTAATTTATTTGTACTGTACCTATGTTAGTTCAGATTTTATTTTATACTCTCATATATTTGCTTGTGTTATCACACAGGCGGCCATCATGGCACCACAATCCCCTCTATCTATCAGTGAAAGTCCCATGAAAATCAGTTTAGTCGTTCTGGAGATAAGTCCGTTCAACAGAAAGATAGGCCAAAATTAAAAAAATGCCTGTTTTGTGTTTTAATGTCACGTAAATAGCTATATTGGTTTGAACACTTGAAGCAACACGATTATTTAGAAATTACATACAGACACTTGAAAATTATTTATATCTCTACCCAACATGCAATGGGGAACTTGTGAAATATCTTAATGAGAACGGAGTGTCTTAATACTAGTTTTTCTATGTTCCCTCTGTCTATCCTGCTACATACGGGATGCAGCGTGAAACTAAAAGAATAAATAACAAGTATTTACTCGTACAAGTGAAGTTATCGTGGATCGCTGAATTACGTCACGTCTTCTTTATATCTATTTTCTGGAATTTTCCATTCGTCTTGAAGTACTCTTCAAGTTTTTTTGTAATTCGATACTGACAAACGAGTATACAGTCCTTCTTTGTATACATACCTATGTCAGAAACCACAATCTTTGTATTCATATTCTTTATTTTTTTTTAAATTACTTAAAAACATTTGTGCATTGATTCGATTTTCTTTTTTAAATTCAAATCAGGCTCACAAATTTGCACATACCTGTTTTACCTCTTCTACTAATATTTTATGTTTATTTTAATATTTGATTATTTTGTATAATATGCTGGTTTGACATTTTGAGTTTATTTTTGCGACTTCACTTTTTTGTATTAGAATGCGTAAACGGTATTTATTTTGTTTGATAGAAACAAGAGCAAAACGATGAGTCACTAAGGCTGTATTACATCATATACATAGGTAAATAAAACCTGAGAATAATATAGAAACTTCAAGCTTAGCTTTTAGTAGCTCTACTATTACTTTGCGTTTAGTACTTACACCATAATTACGTCCATACGACGTTTTTTCGACTAAAACAACCAGATTTTTTAAGTAATTTACAAAACTAATTGCATTTTAGTTTATTTTTTTAACTCTACTAAGAACAAGCTTTAAAGTACGAAAAAAGGTACGAGACCGTGACCTCCAAGCGTAAGTACGGTTTCACGTGCAAGTGATATAAATATTTATTTTTTATTTTGTTGCTGACTGTAGATGCGATGGTTGTGGATTCGATTCCTACTTTGGGAAATAAAATATTTTCATTTCATCACTCTGGTAACAAGACAAAAAGCCGTGTCGAATTACGTCACTCAATAATAACTATAATAACAATATCTCATAGATTGGACGAAAAGTGCAGAGCGAAGTGTCTTAACACTGGATTCACTCTTTTACCCCGCTGTTTCGAGATACCCCGCACTTTTTTAAATTGATAAAAAAGAAAAAAGGATATTATAAATAGATATAGTAGAACGGAAGCTAGTAGGTACCAAGTTCATACTCACGCAAGGAAATAAAAATAATGAAGCTTAAATGTGTTTTTTTTTCATTGTCATTGCCACAAAATACTTTTAGGCACTCATCAACTTATTTGTATGAAAGATGACTACCTACTATATTAGTTTTTTTGCCTCCATAATAAACATGTATACATACACTATTATGTATATAACAGGGCTGCCGTCTTATACAAGCGCAGTCGCTATATCAACCTCGTACATATTACTACTTTTTAGTTTATTTATTTTATTAATTAGTTTTAATTTAATTTAATTTAACTTAATATAAAATTTTATATAGCAAATAAAATATTTTAAAAATGCGTGCGTTTGCGTGTTTCGTATTAGCGTGTTTGGTTTCAGGCGGGCTAGCTTCTAAACTACGTAAGTAGAACTTTTAATTGTATCAATTATATAAGTTTTCTTAATAATATTATATTTTTAAACTATATAAGCTTTTTAATATTTTTAAATGTTTTCCTTGCTTATTTTATTATATTAAAAATATAAAACACTGCTTTCTGTATACAATAAAATGGATTCTTTTTCAGAATACTAAAATAAATTATTTATAAACGATTATTTTTAATTCTGAAAAATATAGGTATGTTTCAAAAATTTAACACATTTGAAAGATAATAGAAGAAGCTTACACACACATTAGAAGCTTTAATAAGAAAAATCACTAAAAATTATAATATTAAAAATATTTTTGAATTAATTGTAATTATTGAATATTCGTAATTTAAAGTTGATGAAACAAATTCGATATAATACTATTCTATTAAAAAGAAACTATTTTATTAAAAAATAAATACTTTATTGAATCGCCAAATACTTTAGTTAAATTTTTCATGCATATAGATATTTGGATATTGTCTTTAAAATATTAAAAGTTATAAAAACACAAAATAATTTAGATTTGTGAATAAATAATTGTTTAGTTAAAGCGGGCGAAACCGCGAGCGGGTCCATTATTTAATATAACTTACATTATGTATTATGTACGGCTGGATGCGAAGAGCTGAAGATCGAGCTCAGTGGCGTGCCATTGGAGAGGCCTATGTCCAGCAGTGGACGAGGACAGGCTGATGATGATGATGATGATGATATTATGTATTTAAATTTTAATATTACTGGTCATCACCAACCGACGAAGATTAAGTATAAGAAGTACATATTATATTAACGCTCGGTAATAGCTTAAGTAAAGAAAGAGTAACTAGCACTAGCTTCTATCTCCCTATCCTGCTAAGAAGTATAGACGTAAACGTTGCATAGAAATAGATTATAATAATTATTTGCCTATTGTTTTTTTTATAGAGTGAATAATAATTCTTCTTGTCCTATAGTTTTATTTATGAAATAATTAGCTATGTTTAGTTATTGTTATAGAAAAAATGTAGGTTTCACAACGTCAACGCCAACTATAAGACGATAAAATTATCACAATAATAGATTTTTAAATATGTAATAATAGTAGAATTAAAAACTTATTATGTATAAATAAAAGCAACGAAGCATTTAATAAAAAAAAACAAGTCAGGTGAGAATCTCAAACATAGCAACAGGGCTCCGTACCAATTCCATGATTGTAAGTCAACGAAAATGGGAAAAACTATAAATATAAATTACATATAATAAATACACTCTTTACACTAACCTTCAAGAACTTAAATATAATACAACCTTAATAACTGTTTTAAATTTTATTTTTTATCTGGAGCACGTAAATTATTTGTTTCCGTGTCGTAATTAAAATAAAAAAAAATAATAAATACATTAGGCCTGAGAGCCAGCTCAAGCTTGCGACTTTAAACGAGACAGTATTTTTGGTAAAAAAGTAACACAGTTTTAACCTAGCAATCAATGTATGAAAAAATCTTAAATTATTAAAACAATTTAATACTTTTTAATTAAGTCACATAATTATTTTTTTGTGAAGCGTTTTACGTTTTTTACTGATCGATATTAAAATGATTTATTAATTAATATATTTCCTATATATTAATATATTTTATAAATTCATAAAATTGTGTATTTACGCTGTATAATATAGCTAGGTAGACGGAAGGAACCGGGTACGCTGTTTACTACGTTTCATCCAATTTTCGAAATATTGTTAGTTGAGTAGAGGAATTTAACGCCACATTTTGTCTGATAAAGATATAAAAATGAAAAGGAACCGTGGTGGTTGGTCTTAGACCATTCTTTTTTAATCTCACGAACTTATTTACAATATTACATACAATCTTACAAATGTATATAAATAAGTGCGTAAACTTACGAAAGGACAGCACGATAAGTAGAATTTAAACCTATAATTTCCTCACGAAATCTCAAAGACCTTCACCATCAATCTTTGTACTTGTTGTGATTAAATAGTGAGCCTTGACCGTACATTGTTTAGAACAAACATAAACACGGATGTTACAGAAGATTCATAAAATCATAAAAAATCCAATAACTTCTTCAAAAGTATTTTCGTGAGATAACAAAACCGGTCAAATGCGAGTCGATCTCGTCCACAAGTCCACGGGAAGTACAATTTATAGAAGTTGACATTATATTTGGAGGCATATACACTCATTTTGAATGAAAAGAACTACAAATATAACTTTATATTTATTTTATTACATAATTACATAATATACCTTTACCTTTATTTTTCTGATTTTTTGTATTTCCTTGTATTTGATCCATAGCGAGTGCCCTACGGGTATTAATTACGCTGCAAATTTCAAGCAAAAACGATTATTTTTGTACCTCAAGGAACCGTAAACTTGATTATTTAATACTAATTTTAGCTTGCTAACTTTACGTGATCTTGAGATCACTTTCTATCATTTAAATCTTGGGTTACAGATAGACGGGCGGACAACTAGTGATTCTATAAGGGTTTCGTTATTTTTCTTTTAATGTCTATTATTTTGTACTACTAATAATATACTGTAATTTTGTTTGAATAAATTCACTAGGAAAATTAAGTTTTATGATTTATTTATTTTTTTTCATATTGGTAGGATTTTTAGTAAAAATTCAATTGGTTAAAAAAATCGTTTGGTTCATTAAATAAAAAAATTAAGTCAATGATGACAAGGTTTTATACATTCAGTTATAGCTTGCCTGAACCAATTTTATTCTTTTTTAGATATAAGGAATTTGTATTTGTTGGTTTTAAAACTATGCTGGGCAGACCGGATGTTAAAATACACGCAAAATTGTGCTAACCAGCGATTATTTTGACTCTACACCTATAATTAAGTAATGTTATTAAATAGGACAGTTGAAATACATACATTACACGGTCATTAGTTTAAGGCAATTGCTAGCAAGTTACGTCGATATTGACAAATGTATCAATTAGTTCACTTAAAATGCCTACAAAATCGATAAATTTTACTCCATATTTGTTTATTTGTAATTTTGTTTATGTTTTTCTTCTTTGGAAATAAATGATAAATAATTACTGTTTCTTAAGTTACATAAGTTGAATAAAATTTCACATAGAGGCTTTCGTGGCGCAGAAGCATAGCGTCTTACTAGAAACGGAACGGTTGTAGGTTCGATTCCGATTAGGTTCGGGTTCGATGCTGGCAGTATACATAAATATATAAATTTGGAAACAGTACAAAGGCACTATAGACGAAAGTTAAATAGTAAACGCAACACTTATCTATTTATTACATACTCGTACATCGTTGTTGAAGCACATCGGTTATTATTTATTATTCAATTCAGAATAAATTTACTTTTAGTATCAATAAATAATATGAAGAATTGTTTGTAACATTGTCTGTATTTCTAGGACAAGGAAAATCGAAACAGAAAATTTTATATGATTTTATTTATTTATACTGTTAAAAGCATCTTAGAATATATTATCTTTATATTAATACATGAAACAAAAACTTTGCAACTTCTGTTTACGAAAATTGTACAGAAGGGGAGTTTTTGTATTTGGCGGTCTCTGGTGAGTTAAATTCTCACTCGAAATATTTAATATTATTATTTCCTCGCTTTGGTAATGAGGCAAATCGCGGCGTTAAGTTCGACCTATCAACACGCAATGTTTAGTGAATTCTGCGGAAAGTGGGGAAGGATAGTGTCTTAATGGGAACGCAGTGTCGTAACACTAGGTTCCAAGGTTCTAGAATACAGTGTGAAGCTAAAAAAAGTATTCGTGCTTAAAAGATTACTTGCCGATCTATTATTATTAACAATAGGCTGTATAAGAAATGCTTGTAATTTTTATAGCTATTATAACCACAAGTTATGCGTACACACTAGATGAGTCTCAGATGACAGAAGACTTGTTAGATAATACTTTTATCAAGGTAATCTGGAAGGTGATAACAATAATAAAAATGGAAAATACATTGTTTCTAATCGATAATAATACCTACCTATCTCATTTAAATGAACACGAATGGAGTTAAGAGTTTTTGTATTTTTTCCAATTAATTATGTAGGCACCTTCTTTTTTTTTTAAAGTCGTTTAACGACATAAAAAAATAGAAGGTTATCAATTCGAACATATATTTTTTGTGTATATGTTCATTTATTGCCAATTATGAATGGATTTTAATGAATCTTATTTTTTCAAATTATCTACAATAACAAATAAATATAGCTCCTTTAGTTATACAGTTAATAGCTTTTTACTTTATTTAAGCTTAATATTTACTCGTATTATATTTCAGCACATTATTTAAAATCTTATGAAAATTTTGTATTGTGTTAAGTAAAACTATATAATATAACATTTATTTAAGTGACTTAAAACCAATAAAATAAAAATGAAATTTAATTATAATTTTCTTCTTAAAATTTCTTTTTATTTTTTTTATAGCATCATTCCTAAAGCCATGCTCAGCATCTGATCCAAATCTGAATCAATGTATAGAACAAGTGATAGCCGTGGCCGGACCTACGTTCGCCCAGGGTATACCAGAATTGGGTATCAAGCCCTTGGACCCGGTGGAATTAGGCAAAGTGGTGGTGAACAACCCAGCTTTGAAAGTTACTTTTGAAGACACTGTTGTCACTGGCTTGGGTGGATTCAAGGTCAATTCTTATAAGTAAGAACATTTCGTCATAATCTCTTTCAATTCTCTTCTAGAACGTGCTTCAAAAACGGCACTAGTACAATCGTATTTATTTACGTAGAAATAAGAGGTCCGTAAGTGGACGGGTAAATGCGCATTTAAATTAAAATAGCAAAAAAATATTTATTAATAAAGAACCAAAAAAGTGCTTTGAAAATTTATATAAATAAGGAAAATACGTTACTCACAAGAGGAAAAATATGAATTTAAAACAAGTTTATATAAGTTTATATGTTTTTGGTCCGACTAGATAATATGGCCGTTAATACAGTTAAATTTAAAATTATATAAAAAAATTAAGGCATAATTATATAAATTAAAGTTAACTTTATTAATAATATTTTGATTTGTAACGTCTATAATGATTTAAATCTTATAAATTAACAACATTTATTTTTTTAAGGATAAACCTAGCAAAACAAAAAGCAGTACTAGACTTCACTGCGAACGTGACTCTCAAAGCTCATTATGACATGGACGGACAAGTACTCATCCTCCCAATCAAGGGCAACGGACAAGCTAAGATCAAGATTAGTTAGTATACTATATTATATAAGTAATATTAATTATAACTACATATCTAAATACAACAGTTATTTGGCAACAATACTTGTTTATCGCGGTAGGGGCACAAATGTTAACTCGACTCGTCGATTGATTGTGGGTTCGATCCCCATTCGAGGAAGTTAAATATGCAACGTATCTGAATGCCTTCGAATTCGAAAATTAAATTTAAATATGTAAATATTTCCTCGAGCTAGGATCGAACGCACAACCAGTAGATTTTGCAGCACACTTTGTGCCTGTGCTACGACTGACCTCAGTGAGATATGATTAAAAATAAAAAGCTAAAATCACTTTAAAACTATGTACCTACTCTATATATAATTATTTACTGTTTGTTTGTAGCAAACTTGAACATCGTGATCAAATACGAATACAAAACCGTTAACGGCCACTGGATCCTCACCAACCACAAGGACAGCTACAAGATGGACAAAGCTCAATTCAAATTTACTAACTTATTTAACGGAAATAAAGAACTCGGTAAGTTTATTTTTTGTTTACACTCAATTATTAAAACATTTCTTATTTCTTTGATGTCGGTAGGAAGAGCTCGGGCACTGAAGGCCCCTTAAACTTATTTACTTAACGTCATACGCAGTTCTTAGTTGTTTTCATTTGACCATAGGTATGTCCAAAGTTATAAACTAGTAGGTATCTACTTTATAAGAAATATGAATTTAGCAACTCTTCATAATATATATATATTTAATAGACGCAAAGACCGTGTAGATATACCTAAATGCATAATAATAAAGAATGATAATTATAATTATTTTAATACTATATAATTTAATTAATTAAAGAAATATTTTATTTTTAATTAAAATCCGTTCCTCTTAAATGTTTTACCTATTGTAATGTTTTTGTAAAAAGATATAATTATTCTTAGAATTGTTTTATAACAAGGATCTTATCTTGAATAATCATTATTTATATCAATAAAATTATGAGGCCATTAGTATATCGAGGCCAATCTTGGCGCAATTTGATTCCCACTCGAGGAATTCAAATATTTAATATTTTCATTTCCTCGTTCCGGTAATGAGGAAAAGCGCGGCGTTGAGTTCTGCCACTTAACAAGCAATGGCTTCGCAAGTTTCCCCTTTCCTGCCATGTATACGGGACACAGTATGAAGCTCGAAAAAAAAACTAAACATTTATATTTAACTATAGAACATATTTAACTTTACACAATTATATTAATACACAAATTACAGCGGACACAACAGTCAAATTCCTTAACGAAAACTGGTCAATCATCATGCAAGAAATAGCACCACCAGCCCTCGACCAAATCATTGAGAAATGTGTTGAAGAAGTAGGGGAGTTTTACAAAGTAGTACCGGCTGAAGAATTACTTAGCCAGTAAATGGTGAATTTTTGATTTATCACCGGTAACAGTGTTCATCAGGGTTTAAATTAATCTTAAGATTCATATATTTTAATATCATTGTTCATTACTACTCATACTAACATTATAACCTACATATATCTATTAATCCATATAAAATCTGTTAATATTACAAAATTAATATTTTTCTTAGGACTTAATACTATATTGTATATTAAGAAACTTTTCTAGTTATCTTATTTAATCTTTTAATTTTAATGCAAAACTTTTTTTAAATAATTCCAACCAGAAACATTAATATTTCATCCGGAATTTTTTGATATCCGGAAATCATTTAAAAATTTGAATGTTACATATACGTTAGAATTTGAAAAATAGCAAAAACATTTTAAGAGACTACAAAAGAAGACGATCAAATAAGAATGCTACGCATAAGTTTTTATACGGAACTTTACTGTAACCGAAATAATGTCTTTCTAGTAAAAAAAATACTAAAAAAAAAAGACTAAAACTAATTTAATTTCCAGCTGACACGATACACGTGGTGATCAATGAAAACTGGGAGCCGGTCATCAAAGACATTGCTCCAGTCGCCTTCGACACCATCATCACCGCGTGCGTCAACGAAGCAAAGAAACTCTTCGCGGCAGTCCCCGCAAAGGAATTGTTATTATGAATTTATTCTTTTCAAATATTTGTATTTTTTTTCATACAAAAATACAATAAAAAATATAACGAACATATTTTAATAAATAGTAAATATAAAACTTAACATTCAATATTCCATTAATTGATTTTTAACGGTTTAAATAAATATAAATAAAACATAACAAATTAAAAAAGCATTAAAAGAAAGAGAAGTTACAAATGTGTCGTAATTGTATATTAAATGGAATTAATAATATTTACTTTATTTATCAAACTACAAAGTGCTAAAACGAAATATTGAAAATATAAATAACAATGTCAGTATAATTAATTATGTTGTTAATTTTTGTGTTGTAAATTGTAATTTCCTGCAGGTCAGCCGACGTGTTGATACAATATCCAGTGGTTATATCCTAGCGAGTATAATATTTGCAATAATTAACTTATAACATCCTTTTTACCATTTTTCGCCGCCATTTTTTCCCGCCTATTTCTAAATTTACATAAAAACAAAACAATGTGTTAGAATTTCGCAATAATTATTGTAGATGATACTAGGGTGTCGGTATTATTTATTTTTTAAAGGGTGATTATTTAGTTATTACAATTTTTTTTATCATTTAAAAAATTATGTAGGTAACTATTTTTAACATTTTGATTACCAATATGTTCGATCCTCACAAAGCTATTCAGTATAGAATATAGATATATATATTAACTAATTTACGTATTAATTTCTACTTTAAATCTTTGATTATAATGTTATTGCCATGGTTAGACGGCCCTCTGTATTTATTTAATGGTGTTCAAATGTAATTTATTGATAAAGAAAATATTATAATATACTACTATTATAATATACTTCATATATGATATATTTATATTTAAATATTTTTATTTGAGACTGGTTTACCTATAATCATTTATCTTAACACAAACAGTTCCAACTTTATGATAAGAAATTGTGATAATAATATTTAAGTTACTATTATCTTGTTTTGTACAATGTTCAAATAAATCTTTTTCCTTTGCAAGTTTTATTTTTATTTATTTTAATTTATTATTTACCTATTTATCCCACTCATGGGGTAATGAATCGTTTTCGATTTCTCACACTGGTAACAAGAGAAAACGCAGTGTTGAGTTCCGCCATTCAATATAAAAGCTGGGCGGAAATTGAGGGTTGTCAACACTAAATACCTACACTGCTGTACAGAATACACCTTGAATGTAAAAAGAAGAAAACTACACAGTAGTATATTTTTTTTAATATAAAGATAAAAAGCAACAAATGTAAATGCATATTAAATGTATAAAGTTATTCTTATTACTATTTAAAACAATAAGGCACAATTTTTTTTCAGTTTGACACAATTTCAAATGTAAAAACAAGAAAAACACTTACTTATATCTCGACTTACAAGATATTTTACATTGGGCCATATGTCAAATGATAAAACTATAAATGAATTGACCAGAAAACAGGATTAGAGTTAATATGTACATGGTAGGATAAGTATGTACAAATGCCTATTATAATTCCAAGAGAACTAAAAATATTATTATAACATGAATCAATATTTCCTATCATTTCATTGATTAATTCATTACAGAATATAAATATAATAAAATTATATTATGTGTATATACATATATATTGGTTAAGTATTCTGTATTTGGCCGAATACCAATATAGTAACTGAATATTTTGTTTGAATGTCTAGTTATAATATTCTTTTCCCCTACATAAGTACAATTTTATGATTTATAATAAAGAAAATTTTCATTTAACTTAACGGGGACACATAGCATGGCGTCCACCATCAACAGGCAGGCTCGCTCCAGTTATATTACTAGCTAGGTCACTAGCCAAAAAAGCTATAGTTGCTGCCACTTCATCAGGTTTCCCTGGCCTTCCTAAAGCATGAGTTTCCTTTGTCCTTTCCAAAAATGCTGCATATTGTTCATCATTTAATCCTCCACGTTTTTGCAATTCAGTTAATATAACTCCAGGGTTTACACAGTTTACTCGTACACCTTTAGGAGCTAATTCTAAAGCTACGCACTTTGTAAACTGATCTACACAAGCTTTGGATACGTTATAAGCGAGAACTCCCGGAAAAGACCTGATACCATTGACACTAGATACATTTACAATGTTACCTTTAGTTTTCAATAAATGTGGAACAGCTAACATGGTTAGATAATAAATAGACCTCACGTTAGTATTCATAAGACGGTCATACTGAGCCAAAGACGTGTTCTCGATTGTTCCAGTCTCTATAATGCCGGCGTTGTTTATTAAAACATCGATTTGGCCGTAATGGTCGATTGTATTTTTGACTATTTTCTCAATATCATTCTCCTTTGTTAGATCGGCCGGTACAACGAGGGTTGCAGCTGATTTTTGGCAGTCTTTATTAACTTTTTGCAAGTTGTCCACATTTCTTCCGATAAGTGATAATTTAGCTCCAAGTTTTGATAAAAAAACAGCTGTAGCGGCACCGATTCCAGAGCTAGCGCCGGTTACGATGACTACTTTACCAGCGAAGTTCATTGTTATTAGAATACTTTTATTACTCTTTGAAGAATTAAAGTAAGAT
Source organism: Heliconius numata (assembly GCA_016802625.1). NCBI lineage: Eukaryota > Metazoa > Arthropoda > Insecta > Lepidoptera > Nymphalidae > Heliconius > Heliconius numata. The sequence goes on from JAEBDU010000112.1 coordinate 287,676, forward strand.
TTACTGCAAGAATTCTTAACAACAAGTATATTAATAGATATCACCAGAACCAGATATTATATAAATTACTTGTTTACTTTAATTTTATTGAAGATCTGTCCTTTAAGCTCATTGGATTAAATTATTTTAGCTGAATAATGACCAATCACAAACCAACCACTTCATAAAATAATATTCTAATCTAATTAAAATCTAAAAAACTGTCAAGTCGTATTAAATTTTATGAACATGCATTTTGAAGTAGATACAAGATTATTTGCCACATGAACTATAATTCTAAAATATAATAATAATAATATAGCGTAATCGATTTTGATCAAAGCAGGTGATATCATGGTAGGATATAAGAAGTTCGCAAATTCCGCAGAAATTATTAAAATATAGTATGGAGCATTAACATTTGTATTATTATAAAACCAAAAATATAATTAAAAATCGATGAATTAATAGGTTGACGTTGTTATATAATATTGACGTAGCTGAATAGATTTCAAAAATTCAACTTTTATTGACATCAGATATGCTTCTTATTATTATGAAAAATTTACAAGTATAAAATGTAGAGTCTATATTAAAATAACTTAAATTTTCCCAAATTATTAGTGAAATATAACTTACGATAATAGAAGTTAAAGATACAATGACAAAAGTAGGTATTTTCTGAATATAAATAATTTTATGTAAGTTATAAAAGTAAAAATGTTATACAATGATCTGTATTCTCTATACTTCTAGAAAGAAGTAATTCATATTCATATTGGTCAAGCAGGAGTTCAGATTGCAAATGCTTGTTGGGAATTGTATTGTTTAGAACATGGCATTACGTGTGATGGCATATTGGCTTACCCAGAAGATACAAATTACGAACCATTTTTTATGCACACTGGTGCTGGAAAAGTTGTACCACGAGTCGTAATGATTGATTTAGAACCTACACCTATAGGTAAAAGCTTTATTAGTGTAATTTTATCGGATCTCTGGCATAAAAACTTTATTGAAATCACATTTTCAGATGAAATTAGAACAGGCGCCTATCGACGACTATTTCGTCCTACATCATTATTAACTGGAAAAGAAGATGCTGCTAGTAACTTTGCTCGAGGCTACTTTGGTGTTGGTAGAGAAATGATAGACCTAGCTTTAAATCGTATAAGGACGACAGCAGAAGAATGTAGTTGCTTGCAAGGTTTTTTAATATTTCGATCTTTCGGTGGTGGTACAGGATCAGGATTTACACCACTTCTACTTGATGGATTATCAAGTGACTATGGCAAACTATCGAAAATTGAACTCGCTATATATCCAGCACCAAAAATTTCACCAATAATAGTAGAGCCCTATAACGCTGTGTTGACAACTCATGCATGTATGGATACTGAAGATGTATGCTTTATTTTTGATAATGAAGCTTTGTATGATATTTTGGGAAGACTTTTAGATGTACCAAGACCCACATACACGAATTTAAATCGCTTGATGGCTCAGGTATTTTTATTTTGCAAATCTATTATATATAAGTAGAGATAACTAGAGATCGTCGTGTCGCATTGTTACAACTTTTGTATTGTTTAGAACGTACGTTACGTTGTGACTGTTAGTGTGACGGATTATAAGTATGAAGGTTATGCGTCTAATTCCCACTCGGAAAAATGTAATATTTAATTTAGCAGTTTAGGCAGAGGGCACCTGGGAACCTAGTGTTATAACAATCCGTTCCTGTTAAGATACTTCCGTTCCCCACTTTCCAAATTCTGGAGTCGTGTTAAGCGGTGGAACTCAACTTCATGCTTTGTCTTGTTACCAGAGGGAGGAAATGAAAATATTAAATATTTTATTCCACTTACAGTCACACGCATGTGCCCCTTCGCCACGACGTAAGCCGCCATGTAACCATGTTCAACATAACTATGTATCATGTAAAGATTTTTGAACAAGTATATCACGATTGCAATTACCTATTTTTATATAACAAATATGTTCTATGTTTAGAAATATTGAATTCTACTTAAAATCATGTCCATTAATTTTGTTTGCTTCAGTTAGATCTTCCTTATTGGGGTTCTGATTCAGATATTGTTGTTTTCTAAAGTTGAGGTTCAAGTGTAATTATTTCAGGTGGTATCTTGCATGACATCTTCTTTGAGATTCGAAGGATCACTCAATGTTGAGTTAGTAGAATTCCGAACGAATTTAATTCCTTATCCCAGAATACATTATCCTCTCGTTACATTTGCTCCATTTCTGCCTCCTTCGAGATCTGCTCACGAATCTTTGTCAGTGCAACAATTGATGATGTCCTGTTATGAACCTTCAAATCAAATGATCAAATGCAATCCCACAAAAGGAAATTATATGTCTTGTTGTTTACTGTTTAGAGGAGATGTAAATCCAAGTGATATAAATGCTGCTATAACTAGGATAAAAGGCATGAGATCTATAAAATTTGTGACATGGTCACCAACAGGATTTAAGGTATTAAATTTCTTCATCATTATTTTAACGCAGTGAATGGTAATAACTGTTAAGATATTTGCCATTGTACGCAGAAAGAGCCTAGTAATCTGATCTTTCTGTTTTAATATATTGTAGAAATCTATTATAAAATCTTAAATCAATAACTATATAATGTACATACGTATTATACAAACTACTACTCATATAATTGTAGATCGGGCTTAACTATCAGCCTCCAACTACGGTCCCTGGTGGTGATTTGGCGGTATTAGAAAAGGCTGTCGTAATGGTGTCAAATTCTTCTGCAGTTCGAGTAGCTTGGGAACGCATATGCAAAAAATTTAGTATAATGTATGCAAAGAGAGCGTTTGTACATCATTATGTTGGTGAAGGCCTAGAGGAAGGAGAATTCAGAAACGCCCTTTTAAATATTAAAGCATTGTCTAATGATTATAAAGAATTAGAAACTTAATAAATTCTTTTGGAGTATACTCCAGATTTTGTTGCGATTTTCGTATAATTAAAAAGCAAATTATCATTTGTCAATGTCAATATCCTAATGTCAAAATATCGTGGAGTGGAGTATTGTGGAAAATACAAAGATAAGAATATAAAAATATGTATTCTCTGTTTATAAATTAATAAGACTAAGAATATTTTATTGAAGCTTTTAACTCAATAATTTGTAATTATTTACGTTTCCCAACAGTTAAGGTTTGTACAATTATTATTTTTATATAAGCGATAACGGAGTGATAATTTTAATCTTATGTACATGTATTATAGATTTTCAATATTATTATTTCTTTGAGACTTTCGTTTCAGCTAAAATGCTGCTTATTTCGAATTTATGCCGCTGTGCGCAACCTCTAAGGATAGCACCGAGCAAGCTATTAGTATCAAACACAAGTATTCATAGTCGACTGGTTTCTAGAAAACTTATAACTCCTACCAGAAATAATAATCCTGGATTAAATAAAGGATTTAAGGTTTGTTATAATTATTTATTATTGTTTTTATCACGGCCGATTTTTTGTGGTAGACTGACCGCCTTGAGATGAGGCTTTCTCAACTTTTGCGCATTGTGCATTCAAGACGAAATTAATCAAAAGTAAGAACACGTTATAAAATCAAATTTGTGCAGCCATAATACAGAGTGTTTAATTGTGTACATTAAGACAATCTCCCTTAATTCAAAACATTACATGATGAGTGGTGGAGCTCAAAATCACACTTTTCATAGGAAGAAAATATGCTGAATGAAATGAAAATAATTCATTCACATCACACCATCAAAAGCTTTCAGCCAACTGTCATTTTATAACATTAATACTTATCACCATAATAAAATCTAATAAATGAAATTTCAGCTAACAAATCTTCTCAAATCAAACTCCATTTTAGCCAGATTTTATACATCATCAAAACCAAAGGACTCAAAAGCTGTTGGTTATTGGCTATTAGGCTGTAGCGGAATGGTCTTTGCCGCGGTTGTACTAGGTATGGTAGCTGGTTATTTGATACTGTTGTATTCTATTTACTATATTGTTAATATTGTTTTGAGTAGTACTAATGGGAGTAAATGAGGTTTGATTTTTCTATAATGATAATAAAAAAGATTTTTTGGCTAAAGATTTGACAAGTTTTTAGATTATGTGTATATATGAATAATATGAAGAACATTATATAACATAATAATATGAAGAATAGTAGGCAGTCAACCCAGTGTTAAGATACTTTGTTCCCAATTTCCACTCAAATCAAGAAGTGTTGTATGTTGTGTTGGTGAAACATAATGCTGCAGTTTGTCTTTCCACAAGAGAAAGTTAATTAAGTTAGTTATAATGAAAAAAAACTCATTCTCCAAAATGGAAATCGAATCCACAGTAGTTGGCCACTAAGAATATTACTTTAGTTTAGATTACACAATTTTAAGTTTTACTTAAGTCATATAATATGATCTTTTAAGAAAAAGCCTACTAAAAACTAACTTTGATATATAAAAAAATACATTGAAATATAAAATGCACTATTACAATTGATTGCATAATCATTAGTTATAATGTTAATGTTTTTTCTTCTTTAACATAATTATTTTATTCATGTAACATTTTAAATTCAAATAAATATAAAATAATAAATATTTTTAAGATAGTAAAATAATATTCAAAAAAGTTATATGAATTAGAAATATAAATTTGAGCATTTTTTTAAACTAAATAATGTGATATGTTGTGATATGATAAACTTAAAAATTATAATAATGTGATATACTTATGATTTATTACATATTTTTCTTCCAAAAATTTATGAATTAATAATTTTTAAGAATTTTCCAATAAACATGTACATTATGTACTTTATATGATAGTATAAGAAACTTTTACAATTTTTTTAAACAAATTACAAATTTTATTGCTAGTTTATTCCGGCGTTGAGTTCCGCCTCTCAACACGCAATATCTCGAAAAATTCGGCGGGATGTGGGGAACAGAGTGTTAACAATAGGTTGCCTTAACCTACCCTGCTATATGCAAGATTACAGCATGAAACTGATTACTAGTTTATAATTACTAGTTTATATATTTGTAAAGGATAATTAAGTTTTTAATGGTTTCGTAGATTAAAGTAAATTTGTGAATTTTGGTGTAAAATAAATAAAAATATATCAAAAAATATTTTTGTTTTATTTTACAACCCTTTTTTTAATATAAGTAATGACGAAGAAATGCTTTTCTGTTAAATAAGACATTTTATTATTAAAATAATGTTGTTTTAACGTCATGCTGTATCCAGCGTAGGACAAGACAGTCAGTGTCAACCTAAAGTTAATGCCGCACATTGTGTCAAGTCCAAAGAAGGGAAACGTAAATAATTCATTTTCCTAATGGAGATTGAACTTGCAACCAAGGCGTTTGCAATCGGATACTATTAAATTATTTCTAATTAAATAGACTTTATTGTGCAAACGTGTTTTAATGATTTATTTGTAACAAACAAAAGTTTAAAATGTTTAAAAAGCTCAAAATTTACTAAAAATTTAATTTATTCAAAAACAGTATTTACTATAATAACATTAGTTATAAATTAACTTTAAGGTGGTGTTACACGTTTAACTGAATCAGGCTTATCAATGGTAACATGGAAGTTATTGGGAGAAAAACTTCCAAGGACAGAAGAGGAATGGCAAACGGAATTCGAAAAGTATCAACAGTTTCCCGAATATAAATAGTGAGTAGATATATTACATTTATATGTGAGGAGTTGAAGTAGTTGCCATGACCGAGAGTCGGTCAGAAACTTCATTCATTCATTCATTCACGTTTTTTATGTATACCTGACTGTCGTATATTTGTTTGTAAGAAATACTGTAGTATATGCTTAGTCTACATATATTACAATAAAAAATACAAGAACAAAATAGTTTGTCCAAATACATCGAGATTTTTTAAAAATATTTCCCGTAGTAGGTAATAAATCCATAACCATTGTCTATAAATTAAAATTCTAGTTCAAAAAATTTATTTATATAAATAAAAGTATGATAATTATAACTAAAGTATTTGAATCTATCCTCGTAAAAATGAAAAAGAGCTTTATTAGCATTAAAATTAGTCACCCATGACCGTGCGTTTTCGAAACGTCGAGTTTCCCAAAATGTTTAATACTTTCCGCTGAATTTTGGAGGTATTGCGTATTGAGTGGCGGAACTCAACGCCGCGTGTTTATTTTTGAACTCTTCAAAATAATTTTTCAGTTCATTGTTTCCTACTAAATCAGGAAGGCTAAGGCTAAGGCTCGTGATGTTTTTATCTGCGATGATTTTATAGGTTAAAGCTATAACTATCATATCGAAAGCAATATTATTTAAACTGACATGATATTATCTCATATTCTATTAGTAAAAACAAGGATATAACCCTAAATGAGTTCAAATGGATCTGGTACATGGAATTCGCGCACCGGTCGTGGGGGCGCGCCATAGGGGCCGCGGTGTTTATACCTGCGGTATACTTCTGGGTCAGAGGGAGGTTGGATAAAGGGATGAAAGGAAGAGTTGCCGTATACTGTGCGTTGGTTGCTGCACAGGTAAGCTGTTCATTTTAAATATTTATATTTTTTCGTAGGGTTAGCGGGTGTAGAGTAAGAAACTCCAATCTCATATTATTAGGTTTTTTAACAGCGGTTTTTGCTTGTCCAGTGACGATTATTTATACATCTTCTTTAAGTAGATGTGCAAATAAGATTTTACCCTGAGAGTAACTTAAACTCACAAAGTTTCAGATGGAAAAAAATGGTGTATTACTTACGCACAAAAATATCGCCATGATGCAGTAAGTGGTAAAACGCTTGATTGCGTGCAATTATTGTGGGTTCGATCCTCACTCGAATATTTACATCTCTTTATTTTACTTTTCTGGAGGGACATAAAAGTTGAAGTTAGATTAGCTATGTGCTTTAAAAACGAATGTGCTGTTAAACAATAACAGAGTGTACTAACTAGATTTTCTATATTTTTAGAGTTTAGCTTAACATATAAATGAAATTTATACTTTTTGACCAAGTTTGAAGTCATTCTAATCCTTTAATTAGATAATTTAATTTCAGGGTCTAATGGGTTGGTACATGGTAAAATCAGGGCTAGAAGATCGTTTCCAAGGACCCTCTGATGTACCGCGGGTGTCTCAGTACAGATTAGCTGCCCATCTTAGTTTAGCCTTTATTTTATATTCGGGGCTTATAGCCGGAGCCCTAAGGGTGCTCCGCCCTTTCCCCATTAAAGCTACACTAAGCAAAGTGAAGGAATTGAAAAATGTCACAATTTTAGCTCATAGTGCTAAAGCGTTGGTGTTTTTGACGGCTGTTTCAGGTTAGTAATAGATTTTAGTCAGTAGTCAGCAAACATTTTTTTAAAAAGCCATATTTCTGTAGGTTATTTTCGCCCTTTTTTCGAATTGATGAACTAAAAATATATTTTTTGTATTATAGGTGCGTTCGTGGCGGGTCTAGACGCGGGCTTAGTCTACAATTCGTTCCCCAAAATGGGTGATAATTGGATACCAGACGATATTTTAGCGTTCTCGCCTACCACTCGTAATTTCACCGAGAACCCAACTACAGTACAATTTGATCATCGTATTCTGGGTACGACCACTTTATTAACGATTGGCTCATTGTGGGCTATAGCGAGGAAGAAGAATTTGTCTATAGTCGGTCGAAGAGTAGTTCATGCAGTGGCGGCTGTGGCTTGTTTGCAGGTTGGTTTAGAAAATTAATATTTGCGTATTTTTATTTTTTTTCTTCACTGTTCACACTGTTACAAACCATTGCATCATTAGTTTATGGTTTACATAAAGTTTACATTTCATTCATTAATTCATGATTAAGATTAAACCGTCGTGGGACTGCGCCACACAAGTGTGACTGTAACGCGACGGTTGTGGGTTCGATCCCCACTTGAAGAAGTGAAATATTTATTTACGTTTATATTTCCTGCACACAGCAGGGTAGGCAGAGGGAACCTAGTGTTAAGACAGCCTGTTCTTCACTTTCCGCCGAATTCTAGAGGCCTTGCGTGTTGAGTGGCGGAACTCAACGCCCCGCTTTGCCTTGACACCAGAGTGAAGAAATGGAAATATAAATTTAAATAAATATTTAATTTTCTCAAATGCGGACCGAACCTACAACCAGTGGCGTTTTCGCATTTTGTGCATGGCAATTTTTCAATCAATCATTTCAAGAATCATTATCTCTAAAATAATATATTTTTCTTCATTTCAGGTGGGTTTAGGTATAATGACATTATTGCACTATGTCCCGACTCCACTCGCCGCGTCTCATCAGTCTGGATCATTGGCGCTACTTACTTTAGCTATATGGCTTACACATGAAATTAAATTACTTAAATACATACCTAAGTAAAGAACTTTGTGGGAAAATTGTATGTCTAATTTAGTAAAGGGCTAAAATTTGCTTGGAAAATGTTTTTAAATAACATTTTTGTTTAAATTCTAAAATATATATTAATATAAATATATATTAGTGTTGATTTGAAATTGAAATGGCAGAATTTACCGATTTTCACTGAAATTGTATTAGTTAGTATGTATTAGTGAAAAATGAAATAGAAAACTATTTTGCCATTTATTTATAACACAGGTATACAAACAAAAAACTGTTTGAATCATTTTAATTTTTAATAGATTTTTGCGTAATTAAAACGATAATTCAAAAATGACAAGTTAAATCATTTTTTTTCTAGAACTGCGTTATTTACTTTTCTAAGTTCCAGATAAAATAAGTTGTTAAAAACAAATGTGCATTTTACTATATACAGGGTGAAATTGTCAGCACCACTTTAAATGAAACCACAGTTTTAACTATATAAAAGCCTAATATAATTCAGAAAAAACAATAATTCCCAAAAATAAAAAGTTATTTTTTCAAACAAAATAAATAATAAAATTATCGTTTTAAAATAAAACCCCATTTGTAAAGTATAACATAGACACGCACACTCTTACCTGTCAAAGCGGCAACGTCGCTCTTGTATGTGTGCGTAACACGAAATACAGGTATGGATAAAAATCGTGAAATGAAAAAAAAATCCTACGTAAAAACTGTTGAGGTACCTTGATTAATTTTTTTAATTCTGGGTTTGAAATATTTTACCCTATATGCAGTTTCAGTAAAAGGAGCGCTGCCTCTTCCACCCTGTATATTTGTTTAATTTGTAAATTATTTCACCAAAATAGAATTTTATTTTGAAAACAAATATGTTTATAATTGTTTGATTCTGTGTTACTGTCAGAGACATGACTGCTTTCTCTCTAAGTGCAGATAAAATCAGTATTTTAAATATAGACTTATTAAATAAACGTTACGATACTAAATGTTGTTTTATTTGGACCTCTTCATTGATAATATAATTAAATGACATTCAGACTCAGGAATAATGATGATGATTAATTGTTTAATTTAATATAGGTAAATAAAAAACGTATAAAATTATTCACAAGGTGTTTTTATTTGAAAATTTAAAATGCTAATATTGCTTACACACACTACTATTGTATGTACACGCGACGGGCGTCTTTCACACTGACACTAAAAAATCTTGAAATAAAAGCAAAGATTATTTTCTATTAAAGTTGATGCAAACTTCTTGCAACCTGTTTCTTCTATTCTAAATTTATATATTTTTTATGGTTATCTTATTCTATTGTATTTTTTTTATTCCTATTGTTATTTATGAAATTTTCACTTGTCGTTGAACTTCTATAAAATATTGGCCGCATTTTTCATATATTTACTATAATCATTCATAACAAAAGTAAAGATACTAAAAGCAAAAGCGTGTCGGTGTGTTAGACGTCCCCATACAATTTACATAAAATTTTGTCAACAGATGGCGTGAAATTTCAGATTTAAAGCATATTTGAGATATAAAGCCATGTTTTAAGCTTTATTATATTAAAGAAAACCTGTCAAGTCACTCCGTTCCCCACATCCATGTTAAAATAAATAATTATTGTCGTATAATCACGATAGAAGCGCCATCTGTCAACGAAATATCAATACAGATAACGAAAAAAATAGTGTTTTTAATAAAATGTACAACACGCGTATAATCTGTGGATAATACAAAATATTCTTTATACATAATTAATATTATAATATTAAATAATATTCAAATTTAAATGTAAAATTCAATTCTTGGCACTGAAATTTACATATTATTAGTGAAATAAAATACTTTATTGAAAATCTAAACAAATGTATGAAAAGCTTTGAATCAGACCAAAAATAGTACCTATTTAGCTAAGCTTTAATAATACCTGTTTGTTTTTATAAAAAAAAACAGTTTTAAAAGACAAAAAAATTACAAACTAATTTACAGACTTAGTAATAAAGAAAGAATTAGAAAACATATATGTATAAGGATTTCTTTACTAAGCTATACGAGTTAATTTATCTTATACTAAAACAGTAGACATTTTAAATTAAAATCCCAAAAATTATTACCATTGTCATTTATTTTTATTATTAAACGTGTAATATTAAATAAAAACTAATTTCATTTAAAATAAATGTAATATATATTTAAATTTATAGGTATATATGCTCATTATGTTAAAATGGACCGTTTTACAGATAAAATATATTGTTATCAATTCCATATTTTTGTTTGAATCAACATGTAATAAATTTAATTAAAATAATAAAATGTACATGTACATGCCTTATGCCTCTAAATTGATATTCAGTGTAGAAATAACACCATATTTTATGTGGCCATATCAAATTAACATAGGTACATATTTTAAATATTAGGCAGGGATGTTACGAATGTAAGAAAAATGGATACGGATATTAAGAATACTATATCGATTTCGGTTAGAGATATAAAATAATTTCAGACTAAGCGTTACTTTCGAATAAATTCGGTTAGGAAAGATATTTGAGAAATTATTTTTTTTAAAGAAATTGTTACTGTTTGCTATTTTTAAATTCTTGTATTGGTGTCATATATTTGTGATATATGTTGTTTATGTTTTTTCTAGTAATATTAATTATTTGTACTTATTACTACTTTGTAGTCCCTAATGTGTCGGCTCGCCTCCAGGCCAAATCAAAAAATCTAAATATTCTTTATTTAATTAGGCTATTATAAGCACTTTAGAATCGTCAAGTTACATAGAAATGTCAGTAGTGTCAGTCCTACAGGGAGCTACCACCGGCTCGGACAGCAGTTCTGCTGAGAAGATCCGGTAAGAAACTCAACAGTTGTTCTTTTCAAAATATAGTCTAAAATAGATGTATAACATATCTATCATGAAAAGTTTCATTTGCTTATTTAGAAAACGTTAAAAATTTAACGTAGCGAGATTTGAATCCGCCCCTATTGTAAACCGTCCAAAAGGTGCGGTAAGTGTTGTCCTTTTTTAAGTGTGGAATAACATTTTGAAAATGTTAAGTCTCATTTATACTCCGCCCATATCTGAAATTATCTGTAACTGTTATATCATGATAAATAAATTATTTTGGATACGGTTACGGAGATTCATAACATCCCTGATATAAAATTTACTTTAAATTAGTGTTCAAACAACCATTTTAATTAACTTGAAGGCGCGTTTTCTTGAACAAATATATTGTTTTGGATCACACCCGTAATAGTTACAATTAATTTTATTTGTATATATTTAATCTATATCAATGAAAGAAGTTATATACTATAATTTCCAATCTTATACTTTATCAATACATAAAAAAACGCTGTCAAAATCACACGAAAAAATATTTTTCTTAATATATGTTATAGCGAAAGCAAACATTATAAATTACAGAATTTTATACATCATCAGCGTCAAAATAATAAAAATATATTTAAGCATATAGGAAAATTAGGCTAATAATAAAAATATGACATAAATGCTTCACAATTCACAACAAATTTATTAAAACTGTATATAACGGCGAACGAATTTTTATATTTCTTGTATATAAATAATTTATTTTATTAATTAATTTATTATATATGATATAAATACATGTACAATAATAAAATACAAATTATAAAGCATTTTGTACAGATAATAATAAAAATATTTATTCAATAATTATTTAAGTATTATATAAGTGATTATATTTGCAAAAAATAAAATAAATATGTATATTAGAATTTAGAAGAGGAATAGTATTTTCAAACACCCGAACTTACTTTCTTTATAAAAATTGCTCCTCCTGTTTAAATTTATTTATCGATCCGTCAGTAACCTGCATAGACTTTTATATATATAAATATTTAAATTTATTTTAGTATAATTTGAAAAATGTCGTATTATCGACTTTTTTCAAATGTTTTTTAAAAGTATTACACAATGCTTGCAATAATTAATAATACTTGTCTCTTGATATCTATTTATTAATACAGAAAAAAAGTCTGACAATTCAAGCAATTCATTTAGCAAGTTTCCTTAATATAATATATGCATGTCAAAAGTTTGAAAACGAAAAATAATAAGCTAAGCAAAGAAAAAAGAGACATGCTGTCTCTTTTTCAAAGAACAACTTATGACGTCACAATACTAATTCTAATAACCTTGGGTATAAAGAAAAAATAAAGAAATACTTATTAAAAATATTTTTGTATTATTAGGTTTTACTTATATAATTTATCTTTTTTTATAATAATACTACAAATATATGTTTATATACAAATAAATTATATAATATATTCTGTAATAGATATAATGATTAAACTACACTATTGTCTATTAGATATACTTACTTTCATAAAAAAATGAATTCAAGTTTAGGCTATATCCCGCATATATGAATATATGTACCGATAGGCAGTGAGAACCTAGGACAACCAACCTAAACACTCCGTACTCTCTCCGCCCGAATTTGAGACATTGCATGTTGAGTGGCAGAACTCATCTCCGCATTTGTTTTACCGAGTAGGGACATAATAATCAAAATCGAACCTACAACAACCGGGTTTACAGTCAGACGTTGTTCCACTGCGACACGTTGTGGTGGACACGTTATTTCAAGATTTACAATTAAATAAAAAACCATTTCAATATAATATAGTCTGTATAATAAATGTTTTTATCTATGGTAACTAAATGTCATATTAATTTAATTAATGTTTAAAAACAAGCCTCAATTTGTTAATATTAAGCACTAATTTAAATATAATCTAGCATTTATATTACAATATTCATAATATGAAGAAAACAATACATAAAAATGGCCATTTTATACAAAAATAAAGTAAATAATGAACTAAAATGTCACATAATATATTTTTTTTAATTTTAGTAAAAAAAATCTTCAGGGATCTTCCGTATAAACGGATTTAAAAAAAATGTGTTTATATATACATGTATATGCATTTAATACTAATACAAACTAGGATAAACATCTGTAAATGCAATATTAACATTAACGAAAGAGATTCGAAGGAGCAACTATCTCAACATTAACTAAATTTCAACCAAATAGATAATCCCGACAATTTCTAAGTCAAAAACTAAAAATAAAATATAAATATATTTAAAAAATACAAGTTAAGTTATACAGCTAAACAAATTAAAGAAATATAAAATTTCATAATTAACTTAAAATTTATTTTTTTACCTACATCGAAGGATATAAAAGCGTATTTTTATTTTATACTAAATATAAGTAATTAATAATTTTGCCAATTAAAACAAGAGGCAGAAATATACCGTTTGGCTAATTATTTATATTACATATTTTGATATGATTTTTGAACAACGTGGGCGTATGTGATTATACAGATTAAATATAAATAAACAAATACACAGATGATCTAAAATATAGACAAAAAAAGTGAAGCACACTTTTAAGCACTTATAAATATTAATAGAAAAATAATATAACCATTAATGTATTAAAAATGTTATAATAGCTTTTATTTAAGTAGAAATTATCAAAACTATAATATATTTTTTTTATATTTTGACAGACCGCTAAAAAAACTTGAAATTAAACTAAACATCGATTTTCATTTATGTTTGTTAACATGTTATAACTATAAAAATGAGATTATATAGAATGGCAGTGACAAAATGACTTTGAAGTGAAAAATAAAATAATCGAATATAAAATCGGTACTTAGTACTTAGTAATTCTTTTTATACATAAAACTAATCGTAAATATTATAAAATTTAACATACTTTGGGGCATTATAGAGAAAGTCGGTTTATAAAAAAAATATATAAATATAACACACAATGCTGTTGCAAAATTTCTGTGATGAAAAATTTTGATCACTGCACCCAGATGAGAAATATAAGGAAAACGTTAAACAATTTAGTACACGCACAGTAAATTTAATTAATTCTCAAGTTTAGCACACATTTAGGCGAATAGATAAACTATTTATTGTTGAATATTACTATTATTTTATTGTTTATAAAAAACCATCCATAAATGACGTCCCAAAGAGCAGTCCTAAATTTCCTGACATCAGACAGGCCATCGTGCTGCGTGTCACACGCTGTAGACATGACAGTGGTGAGTTCCATTCCCACTTGAGTATTTAATTGTTTCTTTTTTGTCTCTCAAATGTAACCACTTGTGACAAGCACAAAGGTAATGTCGTACTTTATGAATGGCCATCTATTCTTAAAACATAAACTGAATAAAAACCTAAATTAACTCAATACTTGTGAAATTCCACCATTTTACATAATTTAGCAGAATAAAAAATCTTTATATTTTTTTATAAATACGCACAGAATATCAAGCGCACAGATAATCAATTTAGCAATATAATCTTATTTATTTTATATTAGCATTTATATTTACATAGCGGCATTTCTACAATATCTACTAATACAATTAGGTCCATTATTTTTTTCTTAACTGTTAATTTAGTGCCGAATTTTCCGATTGCAATAGTAATTATAAATAAAATAATTATCATATAAGATCGATATTTATGTCAAAATGGATTTTTTGTTTAAATATATTTTTTTTTCTATTTTAGGCAATTTATAAAAAAATCGTAATAATTTTTCGAAAGAGAACTATTTTCTTATTAAAGATTTAAATCACTGGAATAATATAATCATTTATTTAATTAATATATTGAAAAATCAATAAATATATTCATATGTGAAGAGGCAGTGAATTGCGGACGGACAGATCAGGCAAACAAATGGTATACTTGGGTGTGTTTCCAATAAATTGCAGAATTAAAATGATAAATCAAACAATAATAACATTAATATGCTATATAAATTATAATTTATAAATTGATATTACATTTATAGCTTCTAATATAATCAATATTATACTTGTAGACAAATAGTTATATAAACGCTATATTTCGTTAAAGCTGCATCTACTATTATTATTATGAAAGAAACATATTTTTTCAATATAAATAAACCCACAATTAAACAGCCATAAAAGAAATATTCAAGTAACATTATTTTCCAGTGATTTAAATGTTTAATGATAACTGATAATAATTTAAAATGTAACAGATAAACTAATATAGCGTTTTATGTTACATAATATTTTATAGTACTGATTTAGAATTATTTGCAGTCTCCATTTTGTTTTGTGGACTGTCACTGATCATATTCCCTCATGTATTTTTTTTTCTGAAAATAATATTTTTAAATGTATTGCAAGATAGAGAAAACAAATTAAACTAAACAAGAAAATCTCCTAAGAACACAAATAAGTTGTAACAAGCGTATAAAAATTTCGACGTCGATTGGTCAGAACGCTTAGACGGTTTCCAAAAGGCGCCGCACAGTGCTATTATATTTTATAGCAGCGTAGCGTGGAAAAATTATATTGATGAAATTTAGCATCAATCCCTCCAGCCATATTTTCAAACCCTAAATTATCTACTACTAATGAAACATTGACAATAGTAAAATAATGGTTCCAATTAGAAAAAAAATGTCTTACTATCGAATACAAAATTGACAGATTACTTTGCTATTTTTATTTTAATTTCATATGAAACGTTGCTTGGAAGGTGTTCCTGGAGCGGAGGAGATAGGAATGGCACAGCGGTTGACCGTAAGCGCGATATTGTGGGTTCGATTCCCACATGTGGGAAGGAATTGTATTCATTTCCTTGCTATAGCGCGATAAATACTTTACAAAGTTTGTGAACATAGGCTAGAGTGAAACTCGCGCATGTACTCGCGTCTGCATAATATTTGATTGCCGAGTTCTATATCACTTGTGTCATATATCTATACAAACTGCTATATCCTTTTTTCCTTTGATAGCTTTTGACTACTTTCTTATTTCATTATTTGTTTGGTATAAAAGCAGGCTTTATATCCATGTATAATTATTTTAATAATATAATTTTAAAAAACTAATGTTTATATAAATTTGAAATAATATTTTTTTATCATTACTTTTAGATCACCACTAGCGTTCATATGTTGTATATGTGTTTATCTGTCGTTATATTCCTACCCACCTGCACAACTAGCTGGGCGGCTGGTTCTCATCGCTGATGATGACCTGCACCACGTATCCTGGCGTGATACGAGCTTCTTCGACGGGCAACTTGTCGCCTAGTAGTTTACCACCGTAGTACCAACGTTGTCTGTACGTTTCTATGTTCTCTTGAGCCTGGAATTCCGGGACAACAAGCGAATTTAATAAATAGAAAAAATGCGTATATCAGTGTCTAGTCGTCGCCATTCAAAGAATTGAATTATTTTCAATTTTTAACAATAATGTCAATTACCTAAGTACACCCCAGAAATGCTTGGACACCCATATCACAACTATTAAGCCGATTTTGACGAAGCTTCTAAGTTGGATTATGCCATATTTAAATAAATAAGCATCAATAAATACGATGCTTTGCGAATTTTGCTACTAAATCTAAATGTTATTTATTATTTTCTGAATATGATCATTATTATACCACATATCCATAACAAAAGAAAAGAAAATAGAAACTTACATGTAATTTAGCCTTACAATGGGCTATAGTATGTCTAGAACATACAGGTAGATCTAGATCTGGTCCGCCAGTGGACAAACGTAGACGTAGGGCTAAAGTCACTCCACCTTCCACCGGCTCAGAGCACTCCGCTGGTGAATCCCTCCCATTTGCCTCTTTGACCATGTTGATTGGTGCTGACAGACAATAAATCGGTACCTGGAATTTTACAAGTTGAAATTATTATTATTTTAGCTATACACTATATTCCGCTACATAATAGGGTACACAGAAAGGTCTAGGACCTGAGAAGGTCTAGGGTACACAGAAAGGTTTAGGGCACTCTATCCTGAAGACATGCATGTTGAGTGGCGGAATTCGACGTGCGCTTTGCTGTGTTACCAGGATGAGATAATGAAAATATTGTATTATCCATTGCTCCATCCACTTGAATTTGAATACAATAATTTATGCATTAATTTAAATTGAAAACTTAAGTTATGGCCAATTCAATATAACAGTTATTTTACTGCCATTTTGTTAAGCAAAATATAATAGCGGAGTTTAATACAACAAACACCTTACGTTAAGGGAAATTAACCAAAATATAATAATGAAAACTGCATTTGAAACTATTAAACTGGTTAAAACAATGAGATTGGCTTTGGGTTTTATCCAATTTAATAAAACACAAAGCAAAAACCCCAATCAATAAATGCCCCCAATAATATTTTTTTCATGTACAGACAGCAATTGTTTAATTTTTAATTATACATATGTGTTGATATTGATTTTTTAAATTACAAATCAAATTATATCAATCAATAATTTACATCAATCGTTAGTAAAAAAATAAAACATTTTAAAAAGTTTTGTTGTAATACAAAGTGCTTAATATAAAGTATTGCCCAAAAAATTTAAGTTTACTTTGTTAATTATTTAAATATAAGACTAATAATATAGAAGTAGTATATTCTAATACACTCATATTCAATACATAATTTTTTTCCAGCACATTAAATTGAACATGTCCATCATTTAACATAAATTAAAATGAATCATTGCTTCGGTATGTCATAAATTATGTTGGCTGACTCATATACTTTTTTGTGTTTGGTTACTTTAATAACATTAACAATGTCCATTCAAAGTTTAAGCATTTACAATTCATATGTAAAAAAATGTTCTGTATGTCACCAATATTAAATAATAGTATTGGTGAATGAATATTTAAACTATATAATAGTTTCATATTTTTTGTAAAATATAGAAAGAAGATCTTATTCTATTTCTATGTATGTAAATAATCTAAAATATTATAGCATATTATTTAAATATATATATAAAAATTATTACAATTTTTATACTTACATTAAAATAATATTCTATAATATTCAGCTTCACACTGTATCTTGCTTGGTAGAAGAATATCCCATAGTAACAAGACACTGATCTCTGTGTTTACCAAAAATCATAACATTGCATGTTAAATTACAAAACTCAACAGCATTTTGTTATGCCAGTGCCAGAGTGGGATCAAATCAATGATCATTGCTTTTAGTGTCACTACACCAAGATAAAGGAGTAATAAATATAAAATGTGCTTTGAAATATTTAAAATTGTAACACAATATTCATTTAATGGTTATTTAAAAATCAGCTTTACATTGTATCCCGCACACAGCAAGGTAGGCAAAGGGAACCTAGTGTTAAGACAATCCATTCCCCACTTTTCACCGAATTCTGGAGGCATTGCATGTTGAGTGGCAGAACTCTCTGCTTCGACACCAGAGCAAAGAAATAGAAATTTAAATAAGTAATTCATTTCATCAGGTGGGAAACGAACATACAACCAATCGGTTTACATTCACACTTTGTGCCCCTGCACCACAACTGGCCTCTAATAGTTATTTAATGAGTTCATTTCCTTATCTATATAAAGATAAAATCTGTCTTCCTTAATATACATGATATATTGTTATACATTTTTTATAATAAAAAGATAACATAACACATAATTACAAAAACAATAACCATATATAAAGCACTTAGCAACAGTATTTATAATTTCTACACATATCATAAATCAAAGCAACAGTTGTATAGTGAGTGGGGCAAGCGGGAGTCACCAAGCCACCAAGCCCCAAATAGTTGCAAAATTATTTAAACATATATATGAAATTATATTGTGTTCGCCTGGAGGGGATGCGTCAAAGTATATTGCTCCGGGCGCGAGTTAAGCTCGCTACGCCAGTGCACAGCAATAACACTTTATAATGCATCAATCAGTATATGAAATAAATGCACAAATGTAAATACTCAAATTTCGTTTCCTTAAACCTTGTCAATTTATCAAAAGAAATAGAAAAAAAAGTGTAGATTATTTATTACCTGATATCTGGTCCCCCATTCATCATAGCACTCTGTGAGGTATCCATTAGGTACAGACACACTGGCGCCATCAAGAATAGCCTGTGCTAATTGGAAATCCATAGCTTCTGCCGCAACGGCCGCCGCCCGCAGTGCATCCCATATCTCCTTTCTACCTTCGAAAGCCGGAGCAGTGTCCCAGAACTCATCACGCTTACTTCTCAACTGACCCTCAGTTAATGGCACATCGGATTTCCACCGTATAGTCTCATGACACAGCGACTGGTTCTTTCTTAATCCGCCTAAAACAAAGACGACTTTAGTGTCTAAGCAAGCACGTCTCCACGGCGACAGTCGGTCACCTACCCGAATTAGGCCGCGACACCGTTCCCGACGATTCTTCTATGGGCCCACTTCTGCTCCTAGTTATTCCTATGCAGCCGCCCATTTTAATTACATTCTATATTTACCCATTTATACGATATTTACAAAAAAATATTAACAAATAACATTTTATCGCCTGTCCACTCCTGTCAAAAAGATAGCTGTATAAGTTTCGTTATTGCATAGATTTTATATGCAAACGTCATTATTTAATTATTTATAACATTGTTACAACGTGTATGTAGAAATTGCATTATGTATACAGATTTTAAACAAAACATTTTAAAATATACTTTTTTTTATGAATTTTACTTAATTGAATGCGACATTTATTGGTTTAAAAAATATATATCTATTTTTTGTTGTTCTACATAATGCTGAAACAAAACGTTGCTATAAAAATTGAAAGAAAAACTTAATGTTTTTTAAAGTAATTTTTCTAAATAGACCAAACAAATTTAATTAAAATTTGATTAAATTAAGTTATATGTTGAATATAAAATTAAATGATATAGGATTTTGTGTTTTTATACTACGGTACCGTTATTAACAATGTACATACAAAAGCACAGATAAGAAATATCGAGCTGTCATTTCTGGGCAGAAAACATCAATGAATTCGGAATTTATACTTGTTGAGTTATTGTGAACCCGCGAACGGCGAAAGAAAACAAGAAACTTTAAAAAAAATATATCTTATTTAAGTTAAATCCGAATTCAGACCTTCCCGAGTTTCATTTTATTAACATTTAAAGCAGTGCCAAAATGAATGACGATACTAAAGATAACGTTTTAGTACGTAATTTTAAAGTCGCAAATGTGAGTTCAACATAAATACAATACTTTATACAATGTTTTTTTCAAATACTAAATAAGTCAATATCTTTGCATTTTACAGATTGATCCAACCGCATTTTACATAACCGAATTTATAACCTTGGAAGAAGAGAAATCTATTCTTTCAAATATTTATGCTGCTCCAATACCAAAATGGACTCAACTTTCGAATAGACGGCTACAAAATTGGGGTGGTATACCTCACAGCAAGGGAATGATAGCAGAAAAAATACCAGAATGGTTGCAAAAATATCTAGAAAATATACATAATTTAGGTGTAATGAATGGTAATGAGCCCAACCATGTTTTAGTAAATGAATATTTACCAGGACAAGGGATTTTACCGCATTTGGATGGTAATTTATTTTATCCCACCATTACTACTATTTCTGTTGGCTCACATACTGTATTAAAATTTTTTGAACCAATTTGCTCTGACAACAACTCATTAAAGCCTAAATTTTCAATACTTTTAGAACCTAGAAGCTTATTAATTTTACAAGATAAACTGTTTCATTATTATTTACATAGTATAGATGAAATTAAAGAGGATTATTTAGACAACTCCATTGTTAATTTTAATATGTGTTCCAATAAATATATGAAAAACACCACAATTTCTCGAGACACTAGAATATCATTGACAATTCGGCATGTACCAAAAACTACAAAGTTCAAACTTAATATAGGAAATAAAAGATGATGATTATATTTTTATTTATGGGCTAAATAATCTTTGTAAATTTAATCATTTAAAATGTTGCTAAAATGAGTACTTTAAGTATTTTTGAAAAAATATTTTACAAATATTTTTATAAATATTTTTCTATAATATTCATAAACATGATTTGTTATACACATACTAAAAAATGTGCTGTGAAGCATAATTTTTGAGACGGTATTTTTAGATTACTTTACAAAATCTTTATAAGTTTATGTAAAAAGATTAAAAAACATAACATGTAAATTGGTGTTTTTCATTGAAAGTTTCAGGTAAGGTATTGAGATATGTCTTATACTTAAGAGAAACAGAGAATAGGGATGTCAATTCAAGGTTCTTTCTGCCTACCATGCATCTATATATATGCATTGTATTATTTGATATTTGTAGAGTATATGTTTATTTTTAAAATAGTATATTACAAATAATCAAACAATTTATGTTTATAAAATATTTTAATAAATAATAATATTTTTTAGTTACACTGTATGTGTAACTAATAAATTCTCTTTTATTCTATAAAGTAATTTAAACATTATTTTTTATTACATCCAGTAGGCTCATATTTTTTGTTTATTTTTTATGGAAGTTACAAATTTATATTTTTATAATGTTATCTAAATTATTTTCAAGTTGTAATTTATTTAGGTGTAGAACAATTTCTATCAAAGTTCTTGACAAAATTAACAGTAGGGGTAAAACAACTGCCTGTGAAGTTAATTCGGACGAGAAAAAAGAAAGTAAAGAACAAGTTGGTTCTGGAGGAGCTAAGGTTATAAAATAGATATTTTTTTTAAAGTAAAATACATATATGAAGAAGAGAATGAAAGATAGATGAACGCTGTGAAGATGTAGGAAGAAGAAAGTGCTCAGGTTATTTGGCAATGTCGAAAGAATGAATGACGAAAAGATCTATGAAGGAAAAGTGAAGAGTAAGAGAGGTTGGGGGGACACCTTGGTTGACCTTAGGAAACAGTTACATATTTTTTTTATACGATCAACTATATTATATTGGGTAATTTTAGCACCGAGGAATAGTGTGTTATTATTATTTCTATTTTGTGGTTCTGGTGGAGACTAAGTGTGACGTTGGATTTCGTTAATAATATAATCCCAAATTCGCAAACGGAGTGTCTTGATCCATCCTTTCTTATCCTGATAGATATCTATACAAATCTAGCTATATTACCAATAAAGCGTGAAAGTACGTAAACGGGTATATACATATATTATAAACCTAAAGTACGTGTGTATAAATATACCTAAATACAGTTTAGCCTAAGTTTTGCTGGTACTACACAACTCACTATCAAAAATGTTTAAAATGGGCGTAAAGTAAAATAAATATATAAATATATTGATAGCACGGTTCTTAGTGCTCTTTTCCTATACCCATTATAAGAAATACATAAAAATCATTTCCCGAAGATTATCTTTAAAAAATATATATAAAATCTATATTTTATATAATAAATCCAGAAAGGTCTAGTGCTCGGTGTATATGAAAATGAGAAGAAATTAGAGCTTTCTTCTACCGCTGAAGAGATTGACCAGAAGAGTGGCGGAAAAATTAGTAAATATTTGAATGAGTAAGTCAGATTTTATTTAACATACACTCATAACATATTACATACTCAGGGAAAAAAATATTATATTATTAATCAATTTAAAATTGTTTTATATTTTTACTCTTTAATGTCCGATTATTTTATAATTCCAAACAAAATTGGCAAAAATTCAGAATATCAGGCCACCTGAAGCCAGGCAAGGCGTTCGTGGTAACAGATGTGTTGCCCGACGTAGGCCCTGTAGCGTTGTCCGCATTAGGTCCTAAAGATGCTGGGTACAATGAGCTAGAGAGTCTGGACGAGAGTCGTGTGAGTATTGCTGGTTTTCATATTGCTTGTTATATATTTTCAGTATTATTATGTAGGTATTATGTGAACTATTCCTACTAGAGACATGTAATATCTAGTATATCTGGTAACGAGATAAAGCGCGGCGTTGAGTTCCGCCACTCAACGGTTTTAAACATTTACCTACCTAACGTTTAGTAGTTGGATTTGTCAAATCTCTTTTCTGCTTCTTTTCTGATTAGTCATTATCCTTAGATATTTAATAAGGCATATATTATATAGGAAAACGTTCGAATAATGGTCGGATCGGGTGTTCAAGTGTTAGCTGAA
This sequence comes from Heliconius numata, assembly GCA_016802625.1. Classification (NCBI taxonomy): domain Eukaryota; kingdom Metazoa; phylum Arthropoda; class Insecta; order Lepidoptera; family Nymphalidae; genus Heliconius; species Heliconius numata. The sequence goes on from JAEBDU010000112.1 coordinate 311,098, forward strand.
CGTGGTTGTACGCAAGTCGCAGTGGACAGTGGGGGAATACCAGATGCAGCCGCTGAAGGAGCTCATTTGGCTGCTTGGAGGTTAATATTATGAGTTTTGAGCCCTTAAATTTCTTACATTTCTGATTAGCATCTAGTTGTAATTTTTTTTGTTGGATTTACCTATCTAGTACCTACTGACTATTTAAAAATTACGATATAAAATTGCTTCAATAAATATAAAGCAGTAAAGTATCGGCAATTTTAAATGTTTATTGCTATAAAAATCTATTATGATATTAATATATTGATGAATATATAATATTTAAGTAACCTAATTTAACAAATAATATTTACTACTTTGCTAATATCTCTTAATAATATACCTTATAGATTCGACAAATTCAAAATGGATAAACAACCAGCAGTACAAGTGTCACTATATGGGGATGGTGGCAAAAAGAGTGGTGAAAATGTGGAATGTGGAGACACTAAGAAAAGTAGTGATTCATGGTCGACTGGCTTTGTATTCGCTAGAGCTCAGAATTGGGCGAGATATTTGAGCGAAATGCCCGCTAACAAGATGACGCCGGTTGATTTTGCACAGGTGTTTGGTCAATTTTGAAGGTTTTTGGTAACAAAGGAAATCTTTCGACTGCGACTTGCAGTGTTTTATATTTATAGTACTTAAATCTAAAGAAGGATGGTCTTTTGCGTTAGATTGCAAAAGAAATTCTACGCTTACGATACTTATAAACACGATACCTAGTCCATTTATTATTTATGAATATTTATAAAAAAAACAATAGTTTTGCCTCTCTTCTTTCCATTTCCTTGCTCCGGTTACGAGGCAAAGCGCTGCATTGAATTCCGCATTAAGCACACAATGCCGGCAGAATTCGGCGGAAAGTGGGTTTCAACAATAGGTTCCCATGTTCCCTCTGCCTGCCTCCTGCTATCTGCGGAATACAGCTAACCTAAAAAGCTGATAATCATTTCTTCCTTTAGGAAGCTTTAGACGTACTTTGCCCATTAGGCGTCCAAGTATGGGCGCGCGAAAGAGACTGGATAGCAGCCCAACATATGAAAGCCCACTTAGCTTTAGCAGCAGGATCCTGTACGCCACCTCTTTTTCTACACTGTCATTATACACCCAGTTCAGGTTCAAATCAAAGTAGTGGGAGTCCTTCTCCTTCATCTTCTGGTCACGGCCCAACGCCGATTGTTTTGTTGGCAGCTCCCGGTATTACTTTTGATAGGTTAGTTTTTATTATAATAAATTAAAGTATTACGACTTTTTGACCAAAAGTTGTGGCCGCTTTGAAGTTACCTGTTGATGGTTGCGCATATTTGATATTAGGATTTTCTTTCCAAGCGCACAATGTGTAAAAGTTTAGACAACCCAACTTCAGGGCGGCCACGACTCAATCGTACTGTAGTAAGGATTAGTGTAGACAACATCGTCGTGAGACACCCGAGACAGTGCCTGATTGTGGATGAGATGGTGGCCGTTCCCATTAGAATATTTTCGTTCTTTCTCTACCTATTAACACACGAAAGGACATAAAAAACCTCACTTCCAGCGGTGGTCTATGTCTAAAGAAGTGTGAAGAGATGCGTAAGAAGAGCGGCAACCTGGCGGGCGCCGCCGCCGCGCTCGCCGCTATACGCGTGCTCGCCGAGCTACAGGTACGAACTGTGAACACATGTTATTGTCAGTGACAAGTTGAGACATGTCAGAGCCCTGTTTTAAGTATTTATTTATCCCAATTCCCAACACAAGTATAATAATCACTTTCTGGGATCGTCTGTGGGGCCCTGGGATTCTACAAAAACAGAGTCAATAGGTTCCTACTTACTACGCAAGTGTTCACCACTGTAGACCGCTCATCAGGTTTGATGTGGTCAAACGCATTGTATTAAAAAAGTTAGGGTCATTGAAGCAGTAAAGGAGGAATGATCCTAAGGTCTTGCAAAGAAGGGATGGCGTCGACTCAAATTAACATTGTGTTTCGAAATGTAGAAAAGTAGGCAGAACGTAGAAAACATAGTACTTATCTTAATTTATTAAGTTAAGTAACTCTGCTTACAGTACTACTATTCAGAAAAATAACATGAAGTTTAATGAAAAAAAAGGAAATTTCAATTTCAAATTCCACAAGGAAGTCGTTGAGGTGCTAAAAGCGCGGCCGTGAGCTCTGTCTCGAGAAATTCGGCGGAAATGTGGAAAAGGAGTGTCTTAACACTAGGTTCCCTCTGCCTACCCTGTTGTATACGTGGATACAACGTGAAGCTGAAAAAAAATACCAAACAATAAAATGAATTATATATTCGATAATAATCTATACATTAAAAGTAGTGATATATAAAAAAAAAATCATTTACATTTCGCCTGCAAAACAAAGCGAGCCTTTGTAACAAAAGTTTTAACAAATTGAAGCATAGATGGCGTTGGAGGAAGTTAGATCGCGATATCGTTTCGTTCGCTTGAATTTATATATTCTGGGCCAAGTTCGATCAAATTTCGCTTTGTCTTACCGAAAGATCGGGGAAATGATTATATTTTATTTTTGAAATTTGCAGCTATCTTAATTGATTTACTGCAATATAAAAACCTAATTAATTATTAAAGTTCAACTTAAGTCACACTTACAAGTTAGTAACTTAGTATTAGCAATGAAAATGTACAAAATATAACATTTTTCATATTCTATAATGAAAATTGAAAATAGAATTAATGTAACTTTTTTAGTTTGATTGAATCTATTTAATAAAATCTAGATTAGTTTATAATAATATTTTGTATATACGTAGGTATAGTTTAAACTTAAAGTCCCATAGCCAGAGAGAAGGTTGCGCCAAACACTATCTTTGCACACCTCTTTCGCCTCGTCCATTGTCATAAACCCGCACATACATGCTACCTGGGGGTTCTTATGCTTGCAAGTTGCGACATTCTTCCAGTGTCATCCACCATAATGTGGTCAATTAAGGTCTCCCCCTAATAATTTATTAATAAGATAAAATAGATAAAGAATAAGAATGACACAATAAATAATAAGCATAATAATTCAGGTTCCCCTCCAAGTCTGCGCTGTAATACCGCTATGCGAGAATCTGCCGGGTGCGGCGTGTGCGCGCGTGGGCGACGTACTGCCCGCGCTCAGTGGGCCCCGCATGCTGGTATGTATTAGCTATGGCCCGACAAGAAGCTTGTGAATTATCGAAGGTATGCGCGGCCAAATACCTACAATGGGACGACCCCCCTACTTCGATATTCCTCACAAGTATGTACATTACGAGTATGTAGATGACTGACTTCATAAAGAATTTGTCGGAGCTATACTTACACTTATATTTGTATCTAGACTGAGACTGAGGTGACATTATATTAACAATCCATACTTATACAGTCTAATCATATTTACGAATTTAAATCACTGCTATAGTCTAATATACTTAAGTAAATGTTTAATTTAAGAATAACATTTTGCTGAATTAAACATTTATCTTAGAGCAGGGAAAGGATGATTATTTTTGTTTCTGTGGACCGACCGCTAAGATGAAGTATGATTTTTAAAACAAGAAAAACTTTGATAAGTTTATTTAAATTTTTATGTGAGTATAAACGACTCCATAGAGCGACTCGTGGTATAAGGCAGAGTAAATGGTTCCAGACCAAGAGGTAGATCACCCATGCGATGGACTGACCAAGTAAAATCAGCTGTGGGCGGTAAATTGCATGAGTGCACTAGAATGGCGACCAACAGAAGGAAATGGCGTGAAACTGTGGCAAGAATAACGAAAGTCAAAAACGTGACTACGTGATGGCCACGACCGCTCTGTCAAGAGCGTAACGACTGAGAAGATAAAAGAATTATATTCACGCACGCATTCCCACTTTCTTTTTCATCTTTCAAGGGTGGTCCGCAAAACTATTTAAATATGTGTTTAATCGAATACATAATATGCGTTTGATTTAATTATGTAAGGGCCATTCATTTAAAGCTAAGCTTGAGCCTAAAACTTAATTCATTTATTAATTTGAGAGTATATTTTACATATGAAATTTTATGGGTTCGTCTGGGGGGCACTGAAAAAGTATTTTGCCCCGGGCGCGAGTTATGCTCGCTACTCCGCTGCAGAACTAAGTAATTACACAATTGTATGTTCCATAGGTGGAAGACACCTCGCTGGCGTCGCGCCTGGTGTCGGCGGACGCGCTGGTGTTCGGGCAGGCGATGCATAAACCATCGCTCGTTGTTGATTTGGCTGCTGATACTGGTACCTAACCTTTCTTTATTATACATTAAATGTTCTAGCTCTTTGATATACTTACATATTTGTATATGATAACTTTAAACCTAGTGATCCACGTAGTATTCAAACTAATCGTACGTTCTATAATTATATCTATTATTAATTATTAGGTATCTTTTAACTAACATTTGGTTTATATCCCAGAGGTTACAAAATCATCAGTAGGCGAGGGGGCTTTCGGAGTTTTCTCCAATTCCTTACAGGCTTGGGGCGCGGTGAAGAGCGCGGGGGTGAAGACGGGTGATCGACCGTGGCGGATGCCTCTGTGGGACTACTATGGGAAACAGATTGATAGTTAGTATTTAGAATAGTAAGGGATGTAGATTGCTTTTCTACTTCTCGGTAGGGAAGTTATAAACAAGAGGGCAGAAGCAACATACCTTGTTTAGTTTCAATTTAAATTATTTTTCATTTTACGTATTGACACCTAGAAATTATAAATTTTAAGTATTTTTTTACACTGTATCCCGCATATAGAAAGGTAGGCAGAGAGAACCTGGAAATCAAACGTTAGGACACTCCATCCCCATTAATACACTTCCGTTCCCCACTTTCTGTTGAATTCTGGAGGCATTGCATGGTAAACAGCGGTGCAATGCCGCGCTTTGCCTCGTTAAGATAAACCTCATGCCGTTACAAATTTTCCTCGTGGAAATTAAAATACATTCAATTATTATTGCATATATTTTATATTGTATTTAATTTACTTATAATAAAAACATTCTATTCGAACAGATGACCCGGCGGTTGATCTACGATCTAAAGGTTCTGGCAAAGCGTCACCTTGTATTGGAGCTGCTTTTCTACGGGTAAAAAACATATTTTTAAAAGCTTTCATCTAATAATGCATTATTTTTAATCTAGTAGGTATCGCCAGTATTCTGTTTTATACTTGTATCTATAATCATTTATAATTTCTACAACTTTAATCTGATTGTTGCGGAACTGAACGCCGCGCGTTGGCTCGTTACCAAAGTGAGAAAATGAAAATATCTCATACCTCCCGAGTGGGAATCAAACCCACAATCGTCGCGTTTACTGCGCCACAACGGCCTCTATTCTATTTATATTTATTAATCTAATTAATCAGAACTTCATCTGCGGTGACTGGCTGCACATCGACATATCCGGTGTCAGTGTCTCCACCGCGCCTTGTCCATACTTGCACCACGACCGCGCTTCCGGCCGCCCTTCACGAACGTTAGCCGCCATGTTGAAGCATATAGCTAGTAACACTAATAAAGAGGACAAAGAAAAACCTTGCAGTTAATCCTTTACTTGACATTGTTTTAAAAAAGTGAGATACGATTCAACAACTTTTATAAATAAACAACATGTGAACAATTTTGTAGTTAATATTTTTTTCTTAACGACTTGACGAATGAAAACTTAAGTTTCCGGTAAAATTACTATGTTGTTACCATAATATAAATTACTGTTGTTTCAACTAATTGTTCTCGACATACTTTTATTCTAAGGGTGTATAATAAATATCCTTTAAGCAACACTCCATTTCAATTTCCCAATAAAAATACCAGAAGTACAAAATAAAAAAAAGTTATGGAAGTTAATTACTCATTGACTTTAGTATAAAATTTAAATCTCGTAAAAGATTTTACAAACTAACTACATAGTAACTAAAATTGTAACATGATTTGGTTGTCATAATATAATGTATTTTATAGAACATAGTTTTTTAGAAAATGGAATATAGATTTACAATAAATTTTCGTAGTTCTCCTTCACGATAAAAAATACAATAATTGTGACGTTTTACATATCTATATTTTTATCATTATAGATTTATTATATTAATTTCTTTATATCGTTGTTTTCTTAAACGTCATTTATTATGCACACATTATCAATATGCACTTAAACTGAACTTTTTGTACCATTGTCAATATATGTGTTTTTGTGATGTTGCAAGAAATGTTATTATATTATTTACTACTATGTAAATAAAGTACTTTTCAAACAATGAAGTTATCTGTTTTTACATTAATGGTTTCACAAAAACAAAAAAAATTAAACACATTTTTGGTATTTTTTCTCATTTTCCTTGTTTCAGAGTTCTTAAAAACTGACATAAATAATTAATACAAATGTGTCCCAATATTGGCAATTGTGAAATGAACCCATGATATGGATATTGAAATATCCACAAGGCATATTTATTTTTTTGTTTATAATCTATAAATATTTTGATAGATAACTTAAAAACAAAACAAATATCATTCTACATATAAACAAATAAAAGAAACAAAAATACATATATTACTTTAATGTCTGCTTTATGCTATGCTATAATTAAAAAATAATTTAGAAACATTATATTATAAAAAAAATATAACCCAATATTATAATTAACTTAAGTATATTTATATTAAATAATCTGTGATGTTTCAAGTGTAAAAGTGTACAATATATAGAATTTTTCGAGAAATACCCTACAAGTGTCAGGAAAACTACTTTTTTTTGAACTTAAATTATTTATTAAGTAATAAAAGTATTATAATTCAAACACAGTACGATATAGGCTACAATTAAATTGGTGTTTCACAAGGCTAAGTTAAGTTTCTTGGCGCAAGAGACGCGGGATGACTCTATTATATTAAATAACTTGTATTGTATGAGACTATTACACTATTATAATAATATGACAGATTAAGTACGCTACTGACGACAAACTGACAGCCATCTCGACTTCCCTTACTGACAAATTTAGTAATACTTTATATATAGCGATTAGCAATGTAAGCGAAACAGTCTTAAAATGGTTGTCAGTTTGTTTCATTCCTTCCTATTTATTACAAATGTGAAATGTTTACAATTAAAATGTATTCTGACAGTTGTTAGATGTAACTGTGGAGTTGGGAGCGGTAAGGCGGAGGGGGGTGCGTCTATTCCAGGGGACGGGACAAGGATGGGTGGGCGCGGAGGGGGAAATGAAACACCGATGCTTATTGACCTAAAAATGAAGAAACATTTATTTTCAGTATGTCTTTTGTAAAATTTTAATAACAGAATGAATCAATGCGGTAAGAGAATAACAGAGCGGAGTAGTTCCCCATTCGATAGAATTAGTTCACCAACAATAGAAATATAATATATCGAGTCATTTACAGATACAATAATGCAGTACCGATACATCTAAGTTATTCCTTTACTTTACTGAGTTAGTTAAACATTTAATATGATGCAATGTACAGCGGCCACGGCCACGGAGACTTTATTATTTTTTTGGGATTTTTTAAATATATTTTTTCATCACGTACGTACTTTATAAATTTACATTAAGATGTGTTGGCGTCGGGCGGCGGCGGGCGCCGGCGTGTTCCTTACTTAGTTAAATTAACGGAATACTTTAAAGTCTAAATAGGGGGGCGACGCCGCAGCGCCGCCGATATACCATTAAACAGAAACGATGACATATTAATTTATCGCAAACACTAGAGAAATGCAGGTCCAATACGATGGTAATATTGTGTGTCATGAAACAAAACGTATATTAAAATTCTCTGCTTTATACACACACACTAGCCGGCGGCTCACTTCGACGTCATCATGGTGACGAATTCTGGAAACAAACAAATAGACATTGTTTCATTATCATATACAATACAGTATAGCACACACAGGTGACCGACAGAAGAGATGCACAGATGCACTAATTGAGTAGAAGAAAGTGGGACCTCATCATGCCACTACGGGGAAACGAAATACCACCCTACACCTGCGCCAGCGCCGCGTTGTATCACGTCTCATTATATATTTAGCCACGTTTGCTGCTCGTTTTTTTTAGTATATCGTGTTTGTACAAATCACGGGAGCTATTCAAGTCAACGGGAGGGACCGCCAGGTGGTATTTCAATAAGAAAACTTCTATACAGATATTAGACGCATGCACCAGGCTCGAGGGAGGCAGGCGGTCGTCCGACGTCCGCTGGTCGCCAGAGGGCCAGGGACGCGGACGTTGAACGACCAGATAGTTAAGACACAATAGAATCGAGATCTAATGTCAAACAGGTACATTAAACGAGCAGCAAACAAGTGTGTACCTAGGCGGGCGGGCGGGCGCGGCGGCTATATGGGGAAAGAGATGTGTATCGTGCTCCTTCAAACTGTTAGTTACGAGTGTACGCAAGTAGCGCTAGCGGCTACCGTCGCCGCGACCGAATATCATATGCGCGAGCGAATGGAAGTCTGCAAGAGAAACCGGACGTCGCTTGAGACTGCACAACTTGCAGCTTCTGTTCAGCGGTGCAGTGTTTAACGCCATGTAGAGGACGGTGAAATTGCTCAAGTACAATTACTATTATATAATTAGAAATTTATTACACGAACAACATGTCAATTTCAAGAAAATACGCGACTGGAATACTAAAACGCCAAATTTCATCAATCTTTAATACCATATAAAAACGCATAGTGAATCTCAATGAGAATATAACAATAAATTTGTGAACCTAGTATTACACCTACTAGCATTCGCCGCCCTCCACATGTATCTTTACAACTTGTGTGTATGTTTGTCCTTCATTCCAGTGTCGGATGCAAATGTCTCGCTCGGTGGGATTATTAGCACATGCACAATTCCCAAACCACTGAGTGACCTAGTGACCAGGCAGCCTAGTGACCTAGTGCTCATTATATCTTCAGAAACGTTGAACTTCACATTATTTCACCTTCAGATATGCAAATTTAATCAAGTACTCTAAATACTAGTACACTTTGTATGACTTATTAAATTATTTGTAACATCGAAGCTTTATAAGTTGATAATATTTCTATTAAATACTTCTTGTATGTGCACCTAATCATTTATTAATCTAATCCAACATATATTTTTCAAAAGGGCCTTTTTAAATTACTTTGTTTATTTTTTTTATAACATATTCTTTAGTGCTAGCGTGTAATTCGATAGTTACTAAGACATTGGACTTAAGCCAGATCATCCTCTACCCGTTACTTTACTGTAATCGATATAGTAAATTGTTGTGATAAAGAGCAAAAATTATGGAAATGTAAAAATTTGTAACATTATATTTATTTATTACAAAATATTTACCAATAATACGTTTAAAATTTGTATAGAGACTATATTATTGTTAAATCATATTATTATTTTAATTGTAGTGTTAAGTTTTCCTTTATTATCTAAAATACTAGAAATTGTGACTTATCACTAGTGACAACTAGTAACGAGTCACTAGCAGGTAAAACAAAATTGAGTCAATACCTTAAAAGCAATTATTCAAAATAATTATTTATGCATTAAATAATTTATATTTCATTATAATAGTATCAATTTATATATTTATGTATATTTGCAAATGAATCAGTTTGAAAACCATATCTTATCACGTACGAGCAAATCTACACGAAGTTGCTATCTCCAAAGTAAATTTATCTAACAGTGCTTTTATAAGGCACGTACACACATACTAAATTTGCTCACAAAATCTTCAAGTATATGCACAAAGTATTATTCATTTGTACAAAGATAACTAAATTAGGTCTTCCGTTATTTTAATTACTGTAATATTTTTTTTATTTAGAATAATTTACATAATAAAAAAAACTATATTTAAGAGAAAAATTCTCCTTTAAGAATTTTATATCCATTTTTCAGTGTCATATAATAGTATACCTTACTTAACAATAAGAGTCGAAGTATTAAGGGTGGTATTTTGTTCAGAGCAAGGAACATGCTTATAATATAATTTTACATTATCTCATATTATACAAATATCCTAAATTTTTCAGCATCGTTCGAGAATCGAACCTAAACTGATCGCAGTAAGATTATACGGCAGTATTGGGAAGGAAAGCATTAGCAAAGTGCGTCACGGTGTTTGGTGGTTTAATGTCACAGCATTTTAAGCACTTCTGGAAGAGTATGTTTTTGTATGAATTGTATGTACGTTGACAAAACATACCACGATATATTTTTGTATATTTTAATAGCTTTATAATAGCGCTATAATGCTGAAATCTATTCAATAATTTCACTATCATTAAAACTAAAAATGTAAAAGAAAGTAAAAAATATAATAAAATCACTTAAACCACGAAACACCCCACCGAAAGAAAGAAAAGAAAAAGAGAAGAAGAAACCAGACAAGACCAGACGAAACCAAAAACACGACTCACCTTCATAATTGACCTGTCCATCACCATCGATGTCGGCCTCGCGTATCATCTCGTCGACCTCCTCGTCGGTCAGCTTCTCGCCCAGGTTGGTCATCACGTGGCGCAGCTCAGCCGCGGAGATGAACCCGTTACCGTCCTTGTCGAAGACGCGGAACGCCTCGCGAATCTCTTCCTCGCTGTCTGTGTCCTTCATCTTGCGCGCCATCATTGTAAGGAATTCTGGGAAGTCTATCGTTCCGTTGCCTGCGGATTAATTTAATGTTTGGATTAGTTAAAAAAAAATTCAAATGTATCGTATGAAAAAAAAATAGAAAATAAGCCCTAACTTATTGACACATATAAATATGTTAGAAATAATACTTTCGTTAATTAATCTTACAAATATATTGTACATTATGAGAATTTAAGCTTTACGAGGCAACAACAAGTAAGTGAAGAAAAGCCTAAAAATCCAAATAAAACATGAATACAAATCTTTAACATCACGTGAACATTCCGCAGCGTGCACCAACAACTCATAAATCATCAAAGTTAATGTTTTCCAAAGATTGAATCATCACAAACGAATGTAAACCATAAAAAACAAGTTATTTTTTATGAAGGTTCTCGATGTATCCCGCATATAAAAGGGTAGACAGAGGGAACCTAGTGTTCAGACACTCCGTCTCTGACTTTTCTGTCAAGACATTACATATTCAGTGGCGGACTTTAATGCCGCGCCAGCATTTAGGCTTTTTTTTAAATCCTGATGTGTAGTGCGTAGTTCGGGTGTATATAATAATATGCTTCACAAGAATCATTAGCACGATCAAAAGAAGCGATAGTTTATATATCACCTCTTGTGTGCCTCTTTACGTGTCTACAAAGGATAGCATGTTACATATTATATATAACCGTTACAATTTCACACCAATATGTTAAAATATAAAACATAGTGAACATTTTTGTTCGTAAAATAGTTAAGACAAATAAATCACGCCTATATATTATTTGAACATAAAACATTAGTACGTGAAGCGTGGGCTTCGCATCTAAAAAATCATCATCATTAAAAATATTATAATAGGACGATTGTCTATGCCTCACCAATTTTTTCAAAGTTAACGCACAATACACGCATATTTGAGACGTATTGATGGCGAAACTCAACGCCGCACCATATCGAAATTAACCAACGTTTCCTCGTCGTATCGAGTCGTGACTAATACAGATACTCAAACTACTGGGCCGAATTGAAAAAAATATTCTTGTAACACTATCGATCAGGATAGTCCATTTATCGGTGAAGTCTATAAGGATATATTGCATTTCATTAATGGTTTCAACGTAACTGACCGTACCTGCGGTCAGAGTCACCTCGAACGCTTAGAATATTTCACGAGTGATACACCACTCTGTTATTTCCATTTACCCACGCAAGCGAGGCCGCCGCAGCCGCCTAGTTATCATAACACAAATACAAGACTTACAAGATATACTACCAAATCAATACACTAACAAATGACACCTATATAAACACGACTAATACATTTCAAATATATTAAAATATTCAACGTCAAAGTTTTGTGCAGTTGGCAGATATAATTTACGGCCGTGCAGAGTGGTCCGGTCGACGCAATGATTTACTGCTAGATCGATCCGAAACGCAGTAAAAACTGTATAATTGACTCTAAAAAGGCAGTAATATATCCTTGCTATAATAAATCACACTACGAATTACGACTATGTTTGTATTAAAATGTGGAACAAAAGAATATTTTAAGCAATAGTTGGATTGATTGATGATTAATTCGAATAAGATCAAAAGATAGCCATAAGAGTGTAAGTGAGTGAAGTGTTGCGGTACACTATATTAAACAGATAGCATGTAAGGTTGTAGTTTCTGTTAGTAAAATACTATATTAGTAAAATTGGATTTCAAAAGGTATAAATAAGGAAAGTAAGGTGTAGTTAAATTCTTCCAGTTTATTATAATATCAAATTCTATCTAATATTTTTCTAATATATAGAATCAGAATTCGTTATTTTATATAATGTACCTACAGTTAATAATATATTTTGTTGTTTGAACTTATTTCCGAGACAAGGCTATATGAACATGCCATATATCAAATTTAATAAAATTACAAGTCTGTCCTGAGAACCAACTTTACTTTAAAAAGGTAGATATATTCCTAACTTCTCTGTTCCTGCAATTAAAAAACCATCAGAAAACAATTCCTGGGAACGTTACCTCTGATTTTTTTAAAAAAGAACTAAATTGTATTTTACAGAATTCCTATAGTACCTTATTATTGCAATATGTACAATTTTAAATCAGTAGATGAAATCACGATATTGGAAAATATATCGTTTTTAAACAAATATAATATAATAATAACCACTTTTATTTCCTTGTTGGACGATTAAGTCATTAAATTTAATTCTATTTAGTTATAGCCTTGAGTTAATTAATTAAACGTGGTACTCACGCGTCACCGTGTCGTTTATTTGATGAAAGTACCTACATATAATATACATGTCAAATCAATATTAAATATGCTTTGTTTAATTAGGCCACTACAAGCACCCCCATTGAATCGCCAAATTACACAGTAGTGTCAGTCCTACAGGAAGCTACCTCCAGCTCGGAAGGCAGTTCTGTGCTGAGAAGAGCCGGCATGAAACTCAACAGTTATTCTTTTCAGAATATAATTTTCAATAAATGTCTAACCATCATAAACATCTAAGGTAAACAAGGGAACATAAAGTAAGGTAAAAAAGCAAGACAAGGCGAGGGTGAACGTTCCGTATGCAAAAATAAGTGGTGTCTAAGTTTGGCACAGCTAATTCCGTGGTAACCTTTTGAGGCGTCGCGAGCTATTTATGTAGGAGTGTTGGTGGCTTGCAAATTGCGAGAACGTATGCCGCATTCTCTAACCGCCTACTTGTAGGGCACATCTGGACTCTAGTACTAGTATTAGTACTAGATACGATATTTTATATTCAAGTGTACTTATCATTACATAGCTTTTTACTTTATACTTTTCTCTTACTGTATCGCGCATATAGCAGGAAAGCAGAGTCGGGATACTCTGTTCTTAGTTTTGGAAATAGTTACATTAAGTATGTAGATACATTAAAATATTTTCCACAATGTTTTTTTACTATAACAAAAAAAAATATGTCATACACATTTAAATATTCTATTCACAAGTCCGTCTTATATGGCAAAGATGAAATAAGGCAGATTAGCGAATGGCTGGGTGGGCCTCATTGTTTAAGTCGTACAATGGAACCTTGAACTCGGTCGTGTCAACTTAGTATCTACGTAATCAAAAAATATGAAAATTCATTTTTTTTCAAAATAAAAAACCTTTTATTTTTTATGCGTTAAGTTAAAAAAAATTAAGAAATGTGACAAAATTGGAAAGCTTATCAAAACTTGTTTTAATTTAAAGTGAAATTATATTCTTCAACGAGGAAAATAAAAACGGTAGATATGTGAGTTTTTTTTACGCAAAAAAAAACATAAATCTTATATGGCGCTGAGCACATGACGACGTCACGACAAACTACTTTCTATTATATAAGTATTAAAAAGCTGTTTTCTTATTTTAAAACGTTTACCTAATTTAATGAGTTTCGTACTTTTTAAAGAAGACATGATTTGCATTAGAACCCGCGCCTCTTAGAAACCGTCCAAGAGAAATGGATTCAAATCCTGCTACGTTCAAATTTTTATATCTTCTCTAAAAAAAGTATTTTTCTTTCCTAAGTGTGGAATAAGGCTTTTTTAAAAAGTAAAAAATAGTGTTTTTTCTCGTTCTAGTTAGACTAAATAAAATACGACCACCAACCACTACACATAGATATGTATTGATTTTTAAAATAGCTTCATATATTATGATAAAAGATTAGTTTCAATTTTACACAATGGAGTTCAAAATTATTTTGAATAAAAATGGATATTACCACAATAAAGACACCGTCAGTTTGATTGATGGCACTGCTCTTAACTGCTCATATTATTAGAATATGACATTACTATTACAATATACAACAAAAATTACATCATATATTATACAAAGTCCATTTTATTTTGAAAATAATATTTTCTTCACGAAGCTAAACTAAGCTTTCTTTAACTCAAATTTACCAACTTTTACTAACTATCGTGGATATCGAACCTACAACCTTTGTGGTTACAGTCAGACGCCGTGTCATAAATGTAACGGTCAAATTAACTGTTAGTCCTATAGGAAACATTAGAACATTGCGGTGAAACGTATACAATGGGGCTGCGGTTTGCGGTTCCATTCCAGTTTCAGCGCCATGAAATACGAGATTAGAGAAAGTGTGACATTAATACATCTGTTGTTACACTGAGTTACTTACTATACATGTAATATGTAAAATTGTTAAGTTTCTTTTTTTTACTTGTTTATTTCTACACTATTATTAAACTACTATTAAAAAGAGAGGTTACCGAGGAAAATGTTCTTAAGATAAAATAAAATGTAACATTATTCTTATTAGAAGTCTGAAGAAAAATAATTAAAAAATAAAAGAAAACTCTCTGTTCCTCTCGCAAACTATAAAATATATCTATTTTATTTGTCATTCGCCGTGTTAAAAATATTACAAAAATAATTGAAAAATAAAATAAAGAATAATATTTGGGAAGTGGGAGATAATTATATAGACAACAGTGAGTAATGATCATTACGCATACATTAGAATAGAATAGTCGGTAATTGTAAGCGCGGTTAGCGCGGATGAGATCATACTAAGGTAGTTGGTTTGATCTAAAATATTTTTTTTAGATTCACGCTGTATGCCGCACATAGCAGGGTAGGCAGAAGGAACCTTACGTTGAGACTCTCCGTTCCCAATAAGACATTTCTGTTGCCCACTTTCCGCAAGATTCTGGAGACATTGCGTGTAGAGTGGTGGAAGTCAACACCGTGTTTCGCTTCGTTAACCTTGACGTTAACGAGGAAATGAAAATAGTAAAAAAAATATATTTTATTTTTTTAATTCACAACCCGCCGCGTTTACTTGCGCCATGAATGAACAAACGAACGAAATATATAATTTTTGGGGTTAGTTGAATTTCTATATAATTTAAAAGAGAGTTCTGTGTATGACACATAAAACCAAGGTAACTCTGACCGCATGTATAGAGCGATAACATCAAAACGATTAACTTGATGTAATACATACAGCCCGATATATGAACTATCAAACGCAACAATAATTTTTCATTTTGAATCTGTAGTTCTTGAGATTAGTACGTAAACGAAATAAATTTAATAATTTTAATATAAACATATAAATATAGCATATAGCTAAGTCTGTATTTGACTTATTGTACCTCTTGTACGTATATTTTATGAATGTTTTTTCAAAAGTATTGACAGTGTAGTAACTGATATCGTCTCTTACATTAAAAATAGCAGTAAAACTTTAATTTTCAAACAACAGTACTAACGACATACTTGTTAAATCAGATAATTGTACATGGAGCGCAGCGAAGAAGCCTTAGAAGCGCACAAGGCCGTGCAAGATGTCGTCACGCCACGTTGCGAGGATAGGCGTTCGACCGCCGATCGATGGCATAATTGGACTATTGTAGTATGACGTCAACAACAGAACCCAACGTTATTTATGCTAAACCTGTCGCATTTATTATTTCAAGGATACTGCTGTAAGTGTCGATTGAAAAAGGCAAAGCAAATATCCGAAAAGCAAAAAATGAAGAATATGTAGATACAAGTTTTCCATTGCCGATGGGATTAGAAATAGCCGTAGAGACCTAAAAGTTAATGTTATTTAATGCTTATATTTAATTATTTACAATCATATTAAAAAAAAAAAACAAAGATCGAGAAGCGACCAAAAGTTATTAACAAAACAAAAACGTATCAATCAATAAAGTAGCGTAAGTGTTGATCGGGGTATCTATAAAAAGCTTAGAAAATATTTAAGAATAGACTATTTAAGCAGTGCGCCAGGCCGGGGCCGGGGCCGGGGCAGACGATAGAGCGTAATGAATCTTAATTATCGACGCTGTATGTAACAATAGCACCGGGTGTAGGAGAGGGCGGGAGCGGGACGAGCGAGTACGAATATTATCTGATTTCATCTGATAATTGTCATTTGGTATAAAATCTTTCACAGAACAGCCCATGAACCTTTCAAAATTTTATTTTAAAAACAAATTATTATAAATAATTTGATTTACCAATACACAAACTACGATTCTTGTATTAAATATAAAACATTTGAAAAAAAAAAAAAACAACTGAATATAGTCAATTTAGCGGCACTATCGCAACGTTTCTTGTCAGGTTGCCAGCCCGCAGCCGCAAGCAGTGGAAGGCAGATCCGTGTATAATTTAGGGTAAAAGTGTTCGGTTCGATGCTCCGGACGTGTAATCGCGACAAGCGCGCCGGCCTGGCGGGGTGCCAGGGGAATATGCAAATTCATTTGCATTTCTGCGACTCCCTCCCAGACGGCGAGCGGTTAGATAAGTGCGTTGTCAACACGAGCTCTCGACTGTTGCAGAACATTGCTAAGCTATTTATTTGCGTCTGTCGCATGTGTCATTTTAAGTAAACTACTACAATGAAATTCTAATATTATCTTAATAATCTTCTAAGTATTTGAATCAATGTTTTCGATTTAAACCTACAACTCCTTTAGTTATACAAATAAATAAAAACAATCTGCACACATAAATTTTTGGCACTACAATCTGTGCCAGAGGTCGTGGGTTCATTGGCCGTGCAGGACGTCTGCTTCGACGGATATTTTTAAGGCGACATGTCTTAACATTTTCAACATTCTTAATCTGTAATCAGCTAACATAAAGCTGACGGATTGGGTATTTTATTGGTAATGTACTATATGTTACTTATTTTTCTGTCTACTGTTTCTGTTATCTTAAGTTATATTTTTCCAAAAGAAAGTTGTAGGCCTTTTCTAAGCTTAATAATAGCTTAGTAATATTAAAAGGGCATAAGTAGTTTTCAAATGCAACTTTCATTGCACACAGCACAGGCGCCAGATTTAAATCCTGAGTAATAAGCCAGTAACGGTGCGATATCAGATATAAATGAGTCGGTTGAATTAATTCAGTCGATGATTCAGTCCTCGGTGGTGGGCATTAGAGCGACAATGGGTCTCTACAATATGTATTACTAATAATGTTTTCCGGAGACGCTGATAGTCTTAGTTTTTTGGCACTCTACCAGACTTCACAATATCCGACTCTTTAAATTCCATATAATTCTTATTGTGAACGTGATTGATTGTCGGGCGGTGGGTATTTTGTCAGTCAAAGATCAATCGAATCAAAGTTAAGTTCCTAATAAACTTACGCTTATGGACCTTCTGCATTTTATCAGCAGAGTAGGTACACGCAAATAGGGAAATGTATTTATAGCAATTCGTTGAAACAATTACTACGCAATCTGTCCGGAGATGGTAATTTAAGATAACGATTACCCGAGGCCCGGCGAGTCCAACCGTTATTCGTCATTCTAATTGATTTATAACAGTCCTATAATTTGGAGATACAAGCCAGATCCAGATCTCAGAAAATAGTAAGGGCTAGGAACGCTCATTTAACGTGCTGCCGTTATATTTTTATTTGCAATAGCACTTCATCAGCCAGTCTCTTTAGAAAGCAAAAACAAAAGAAAAACTTCACCCCAATAAAACAAATGGCGTAGGTACTGTACAGAAAGAACTATAAATGACTGTGTAAAAGCGTGAACCACATAATAACGTCTCGAGAAAGGTCAACTGCTGATATATTGACTCATAAATTTCTGTTGCCTCTATTACGTGATGTATGAGGGTAGCCGTACATTTTATTGTTGGATCAAGTTAACAAAGACATGATTATCTGAATAGAGGATTTAAGGCAAAAATTAGGTTTTTGGGGAGTCGAAGGTGTCGACCGCGATCGATGGGAGAGTTGCTTGACCCGCCTATTTATATAGCGCCCAGTTTAGAAGTGTAAACAGGCGCATGCGTGTGCTTCACGTTACGTTCCGCTACAATAAATCTTGGGTCTGGACGTGTGACACATTTCACTGTCAATTATACTTCATTGACATCGATTGTGCTTACTGGAACTCCTTGTACTTGAACTAGAACAGAACTGCTTTTAGTAGGCGCCTATATTTTCAACTAAAACTTCAAATGTATTCTTGTGTGATATATACAAAATAATATCTTTGTATAACACAAACTTCTACATACAATCAATAACATAAACCACGCCATTGGGTTACAGGTTGAATGGGGTCAATCAAGACGAGAGACGCGGATCGCAAGCCCCTGAGCCCCTGCACAATAGTTAATTGGTCGTTCGCCTCCATCGCTAATAGGTCACCTGCATTGGTCGGCTGATTAAAGAAATACTGAGCTTTATTCCTAATCACATACATATATCTATTATATTATTATATCTAATACGCAACATTTATTGACATAAAACTACCAAGTTACATTACGTTACACGTAACTAAAACGCTATCTATAGAAAAGTAAGAACTAATCCTCCCTAGAGAAATCCCGCAAAATCTTTTAGATATACGGATTGAAGCTAAGCTCGTGAAAGGTATTTCCGAGCTGACATCTAGTTGGATTCGGAAAGCCTGTCGCTCAATTATCCCCACCCCAACGCGCTCATATTGATCGCACCGCCGACCCCCCACCCCCGTGTCAGCTGATTTGTTCAAGTATAGCGTGAAGACTTTATTTTATACAGCCTACAGATTAAATCGATGTTTCTAGGGGCTGTTATACAACGTGACCTCATTAGATTGTATTGACTCAAATTATAGGAAACTCAAAGTTTGTATTTCATTTCCTCAAATAGCGTAGTAATTAATTTTAGGAATACATATTTTACCTCAAATTATTAATAAAAGTAACCTATGTTATATATAAGATATATTTTTGAAAATAGCATGCGGTAGAAGTGCGGGGTCAAAGCAATGTCGATATATACACTCAGCTGATAATAAATCCAAGAGCTGAGCTGGTTTTTGATTTTGTAGCATTGTTCCGCAAATAACATTAGAGGAGCACTCCTCGGCCGCTATCTCTGTCGGGCGAGTGAACGACTCTTTATCGTGGTGTGACATCACCATTAAAATGAGTGACCTGTAAACAATTGGCTCATTTCGATAGGAGGAAACCACAAAGCCATCAAATATGGATAATAGTCACCGTGTATGTATTACTTAACGATTCAAAACTACTTCTAGAAAGAAGAATAATCGAATAGACTACTTTGTTATTAGTTTAAAGCGAATTGAATTGTATATTAGACCAAACTCGCCCTGAGTTTGGTCTAATATACAATACAAAAGTAACACTAAAATTAATTGAACACAAATATATTTGTTCGCAGTACCAATACCGATGACTAGCAATAAAATTTTACTCGTCATAAAATATGTTATTCAACGGAATTTATGTGCAATTAAGCGGACCACTGCATTTCCTGGGCACTCGAGAGTTATACGCTCGCTATTTTGCGACCCCGCTTCGGCAATAACGGCATTCCTGCATCGGAGGCGTGCAGTTCAGCGCTCTCATCGTATGAAGTTGCTATCGAAAACTCATAAAATATTCACTGAAGAAGAGGGGTCAATAAACTTGGTGATGCAGACAGCTCCAGAGGCGCCCGCGCCCACGATTCTCAACGGCAAATCCAAAATCACATTTTAAAATTTACAGAATTGAAATATACCAAGACAAAACTAAAATGGCAGCGTCGTCAAGGGAGAACGGAACACTTTTTTGTCAGTGGCGTCGTGGGAAGACACGTGATAAACACAGACGAGCGTGCCAAATATTATACTAATGCAAATTGTAACAGATTATGAATACTAGTAACATGTGGTTGTTCTTGTAATTCTATTGATATGAATAGAATACGAAGCCGTATGTGTCGGTCGGTTTATAACTGACTGACTATACAGCTTTTCTTTTAAATAAAAACATTTAAACAACTATTAAGTAATACTTTTAAAAAGTGATCCTGGAATCATATTATTTGTGTACATTTTGCTTGGTCGAGTAAACACGAGTGGGTATGTAATGTCCGTCTAAAAATGTCAAGAGTGACCGCGGGGGAGTTGTAAACAATCATTTACGTACCAATGGAACATTAACTATTATCGCATTTAGAATGGAAATAGTGTTGTAATGGAACGTTGCCCAAACTACAGATAACGCACGCAACTTGCAGGAAAAAACCTGCACTTGTGCTCGATGTGCCGTTTAGATTCAATTGTTTGTAACTGTGTAACTTCCTAATTTGTGGAATATCCTGCGCGGAAGACAGTGTGGATAGACCACACAAGTAAAAACTAGACTACACTTGCCTTTTCTGAGGTTGCTGCTGCCTTAACCGACCTCTTTAGTTTTACATTCTCAAATGTTAAAAAAAAATCTACTAATATATTAATTAAGCTGGCCACACTGGTTATCCTCAAAGCTACAAATATAAAAATCCGTTATTCCAAATGCATGTTTGTTGGTGTGTAACATATACACGTCACCGTTCATCATTATCGGAGCAGGATAAGCTCTTTAGCAGGAAAACAGGCATCTGTTTATCAAGGACTCTTTCCTGCTTGCCATACGTTGGGCAAATTAATATGCAGCCGGATATGACATCGGCATTGTTAGCCGCAAATGGTGTGGACTACGTTATAATGGCCATTAAAATTATAAATAAATTGTTGATACTATAGATGTGCAGTTTAAACGTGACTGACCGTAGATTATAGTAGTAGGTTAAAATTCTGTCTAAAAACATTTGAAATATTCTCGATTCTTTGGTCTGATTGGAAAAACTGGTTGGCGTTAGGTTCCGCCATATCAGAATCTTTAAAATGTAAGTAAACTAGACTTCTTTCGTTGTACTTAGAAGATTTGGTTTGATGCTTTCTTTTCTAATTATTATATAACATAGTAAACGATTCGTCGAGTAATACATTAAATAATGTATATATTTAAGTGCATATATACTAAAATGGTAGTGATTGCAAATGTATGTAATATACAACAAGGGCGCTGAGCGTAATCAATGGCCGTTATCTGCTAGCTCGTGACTGCAACACTCATTAAAATTCATCCTGAAAACGAGTGGAATTTAGTTTTTTTAATTACTCAATAAATAGATAATTACAATGTAAAATGGCTATGAATAATATTGAACCATTATTTTCATAAATCTCCCTACAGACACTATCAATATAAATAGCTAAATCAAAAAACCTATGGCTTAGTGGTTGAACCGCTTGGAAGATTTCCAACAAGCAGGGGACTGAATTCAATTTTTTTCTAAAAATACTTTTCTATTCTTACTGTGAAATTAGTATGTGACATTATAATCGCGATAGACCTCCGTAAAATTGTAAACGTGGAAAAACTATGTGGACAGGAAAAAGAAGCTCAAATTGCGTTTAGGCAATTGATGAGTTTCCTCGAAACTATTTCCGAAGAGGAAACATTTAATATCCGCGTTTACGATTCTCGTGAACGTGATCTCGGCGACAATAAATTACTTAGGTGCATGTGGACTTGTATTTTAGAAAATATTTATATAACATAAATATATATACAACAATACATATAATACAATAGAGTAGTTGTACTCTATAATCTGTAATTTCATTGCTTTGGCATTTTAATTAATTAAATCCCTTTTTCACAAAATATTAATCAAATCCATCTACCATCACGTTTAGTCGGATTCTCCCATATTGTGCTATGGCTCACATAAAAATCAGTATTGAGTAATTTAAAAATAACTTAAAATATATAAGATTACTGTAGTGGCGTATGACGATTGTGGGTTCAAACCACTTGAGGGTATGAATTATGTTAATTTCCTCGCTCTGGTAACAAGACAAAGAGCGGCTTTGTATACTGGGGAACGGAATGTCTTAACACTACGTTGCTGCTTTAAAACTTATTATAATACCAGATGAAATACATTTGCCACAAAAAATATTTTCACACCATGTTGGGCGTTCCTTCATACAAGTACAATACATAATTTATATTCTAAGAATAATATCTAAACTACACCAGATGGACATTGTGAGCAAATATTTACATGAGCGTAAGCGTGACCTTTGCAATGACGTCAACGAGTGCAACTAACCATATACAAGTACATGTAATGATGATGATGGACAGGTATCAACGACACGGCCGTTCAGCGATATTAGGTATTCGGTTACAATGCACACAAACAGCGTAATTAAACAATAAAATTGTAACCTAAAACATACTCTACACTTAGGAAAGGAATAGACTTTTTTTGAACACCATGTATAACAGGCTCGCGGTCAAATACGTAAAGTTACAGCCGCTGCGTGAAATTTTTGTGCGTTTTTGAAACAAGTAAATGGTTAACAATCTTTTTATTGAAAAGCGCCTACTGACTGTTGAGACATTGTAGTATTTTGAATTTGAATTGACGATCTTACGCCTTTCCCTTCCTTCCATCTTACTAATTGCGTATGTAAATAATAAACAAACTAGTCAGATAGGAATACGATTTACAGTATAATCACTAAATATATTTACAATTCTTGTTAAAGTGTTAGAATAATAATTCAAAATATTATGTAATTAAGTAATTAGCAATATATAACATTTAGATATGATTGTCATTAATAACTAATTTATACCAACTGTCTAAGTAATAGCAATTACTTACATGTTATGTCTAACAAGGAATTTCAATATAATAATTGTATCTAAACAAAAGTTTGGGGCAATACTTTAATGACATGTGTAATATTTCGTTGACATAATATAATACTACGAGAACACATTATCGATGATAGTGGACAAGGCGAAAAAGGTACGCAGACTCTCTGGCTACTCTTTACGAGGTAACACAAAATATGGTTAAAAAACGGACTGATGCATAGATTCCTAACACTCATTTCTTTTTGATAGCAAATCAAAAACAAGTCCTACACCAAAAAAAACACCACTGACTGACTTTCGAAGACATTTCAGAGAGCTCAGCGCTGAAATTTGGCTAACATTTCCACATTGACTAAGCGGGCGAGATGCGCCAACACCTCAGGTGAGTGATTGTGCGTGCCGTTACAAATACGTGCCGACGACGCGACGTATTAATAAAGTATCAATTCTTATTTGACGCCAGGTTGATCATGTGCGATGTCAAGGCCGTCCCGCCCACCTTCTACTTCACATATTAATTTTGTAAACAAACACCAAAATAACACTATCTTAGCACGAATAATACCATCTCTTATACTGCATTTTGGGGTATTTGTTGATGGTAACATTATAATGACAAAGGTATTACACTAACTGCCTACTCTGAACTCCGCGAATATAATTATTTCAAAATTTTATGTACTTTACTCAAGTGTCATTACTTTCTGCCATCTTTAAGTATGATATAGATTGCGTAAATAAATACCTTTTCTAAACAAATTGTCAATAAATAAACATCTCATAAAAGATAAATCGCAAAAATAAAAAACAAGAATTTAGCATGTATCTAATAACAATCAACTTTATACAATAACACTTCTACAGTTACCTTCTATTTAACTATGTTTATACTTTTACAAGATGAACTTTGCTTCATTCACATTATCTCAATGCTTATCTTCACAAAATGAAAGAAAATTTTATTTTACTAAAGCAAACATAATTTTTAAGATACTCGAGCGAGTTGTTTTTACAAGTAGTTTGATCAAGGATTCCCAGTAAAGCTCCCGACAGTCGGCTGACGGCTGGCGTTATTGTTATAATCAAATTATTTGCTTATATTATCTTACATGTGCTATAAATACGGAATACATGTGACAAAAAACTAAGACTTTGTACGTGACCGGAATTTTTTTCTAACTGCGCGTGACACGGTCTTTAACACTGTTTTTAGTTATTTTTATATTTACACTGTATATAAAACAATTTTATAGTAGCTTAAAATGGGCGCCATTTGGCTAATAATAAATATTTTGACATATTGGCAGCTAAATCTTGTATTAAATTATGAGTGGCTTAGCGACTGGCGTTTGAGAAATGTTTTCAGTCAAACAAAGATATAAATTTTGTGCCTCGCCTAATTGGCACTGTCTGGTGTGGCCGAGGTCACAAGTTCGATTCTTTTACGTGGTAAATATTGGTAACCTATATTTTGAATTAACATTTTATTAGAATAATATGTTTTTGATCTGAAGAATGCTTTCTCCTTATCCCCAAACAAATCATAGTTGAATCGAAATAACTATGACTTGAGTATGACTTCACTTCACTTCCTTCATCGATAAAGGGTCTACCTGACACAAAAATATATAATATATTTTTTCAATTTGAAATTTTTGACGCGTTAGCGCATTTAACCAAACAAATTCTTCAACTCTATAATATTAAATATATGTAAATATAGATAACGTACAGAAAATAGCTAGAATCAAGAAACCGAGTGTGCTTCGCTACGGTTATTCGTCAAGCGTTTCAAAACCATTGTTATTCGATAGTCGACGGAATTTACAATGCTTGGCAGAAACAAAAGGCATAAGAATTCTGACGGCGATATTTGCAATGCATGATGTAATTTTTAAGGAGGTAACTTTCTATAAGTTTTATTAAACCTTAAAAATACACTATACAATTGTATATTTTTTATACTATAATGTTATAAAGCTTGAGTTTGTTAGCTAGAACGCGCTAATCTCGGGAATTACTACCTCTAATTTATAAAATATTTTGTACTGGGTATTTTTCTTTTGCTTTAAGTAAATTTAAGCAGACAAAGCTACGTGTGCTAGTAATAAAATGTTAAAAAAATTATCCTTAATAAAAGTATCTACATAAGGTAAAAAAACTAACTGAAACAAAAGTTAAACTCGATGTAATCCAGAAATAAAAGAGCAAAGAAGCAATTTATCTCACTTGACGTGGATTTGCAGGAATCGTCTACGGTTTAGGTTTGCTTAACTGAGATTTATAGAGACAGCCAGGCCCCGGGGCCCTGAGCGGGTCGGTCGGTGAATTGCAGGATTTCGCGCCCTATTTTCACAAGATTTATAAAATAAGTGTAGTATTAGTAAGATTTGCTTTTAGATCCATCGAATTTGGGTAAGCGGAGTAAATCTTGGGATAAACCACTTATTTCTTTGTTTTTGTTCTCACAAAAGTTAAATCACCGATCTTATTGCGAACGGTATGGCTATGTGAGACACGCTTTGTAAGCTTTGTTTGTGTTTCTTGTGCGATAGATAAGTACCTCATATGCCATGTTTAAAAAAAACAATATAACAACAGAAATAGATAATCTCATAAAATAATACAATTTCTTAATTTCCGTTTATTATAAAACCTAATGCAATTCAATCAATCTTAATTCAAAATAAAAATATTTTTTATTATAAAAATAATACATTGAATCAAAAACCGTCGTTTCACATCATTTAACAGAGCCGGACTGTCCCCTAGCGATAAAAATTTTAAAACAATTACTATGTACGAGTACATTTGGCTGCAGCTAGGATTAGTCCACAGTATATGGCGATATCGATCGGTTATCGCGCGCCGTAAACGCGAGTCGATAGATAATACTTCGATTAATGATAATGCTCGATTTACCTAATGTTGTTAGTCAGGTTCATAATTACTAAGTCGCAAATTTATATTATTAAATTTAGATGGCATATTTGGATCGCTACAGTAATAAATATTCTTCGACTAATAATTTTTTCTCCACAAATCATAAAAAAATATCTGTTCTTTTTTTTCGAGACATTGCATGTGTTGAGTTGCGGAACTCGACGCCGTTCTTCGTCTACCAGTGCGGGTAAATGAAAATAAATTACGTACCTATAAGTAGGTAATCATTTCTTCGATTGGGGATCGAACCCACAACCATCGAGTCATATAGTTATTCTTATAAAAATATTATACGATCTTATCATCCAAACTCACTTTTTAAGTACTAGATTCGATTACGACTAAAAAGTAAAGAATTATTGTTGCCATAATTTAATTAAAACTTAACGGTGCAAATCAATAAATGTAACAAATATATAAACGTAGATAAATCAATTACAGCACGCTGCCACTAAACATCCACGTGTACATTCGAAGTGTGATAAAAAAATGTAATCATAAATTATAATAATCACAGATATATAACGCCGTCGCAACACCGCGAGAAGTGCTGGCTGCATGCGATAGTTGCCAGTTCAAATACGATAAGAGGGAATATTTAACGAAAAAGGATGCAGCGTTGGGTTCCGACAAAAAAATTGATGACACGCGTATAGGGATTAAAAAGTATTTGTATGAAGTACTTAGTAACACCAATTCTATATCTTAATGACTAGTCTAGCTCACAACATAAAATACAAATACCCAAATTAGCAGACCACGTGTTCCATACTATAATATTATAAACGTAAAAGTTTCTGGGAATAGATAGATTTTTGGTTCACTTTCACGCATAAATTACTCAACAGACTTAATGAAACTTTACGGCAATATAGCATATATATCGGAATAACACTTAGGTTACAATTTAGGTATAGATTTTATATAATTTGGCTATAATTTATCAAATTAAACTCACCGTCCGCATCAACCTCGTTGATCATGTCTTGTAGTTCCGCCTCTGTGGGGTTCTGTCCTAGCGAGCGCATCACGGTGCCCAATTCTTTGGTGGTGATGGTGCCGTCGCCATCTTTGTCGAACAGTGAAAACGCCTCCTTGAACTCCGCGATTTGTTCTTCTGTCAGCTGATCCGCCTGCAAAATGCCGTGTTACTAGTTAAAGTTAAGCCTAGACGACTTAATATTCACGAAAATTATTAAATTTTTTCTTCAATAAAATACGACCTAAAGTTACGACAAAACGCTTGCAAAACAGTAACCTTTGAAAAGGATAGAAGACACTGATTCTAACCCATTGATTTTTAGATTTGAGTTAAACTTAGGCCCTACAAGTTTATTATTCACTAAAACGACTCTTGATTGAAAACATACCACCAAACGACAAAACCTAAAAATTTCTTCCAAAAGAATAAGACACTAAAAAAAAAAAACATTTTTTTCTTCGAAACCATAAAAAAAAAACCACCTACCACTGTGACCACCATTTTGAGTGTTATACAACAGTCTTAGACGGAGTCAGGACAATTAGTGAGACAGTCAGACTTGGGTGATAAGATTACAAGTTAAGATAACGTGGTAATTGCTGTTTAGTTTGCCTACGTCACACTGCGGACCACTCGAGATAAGGGCGCGATAGCGAGTACTGCAGAATTACAATAAATAATATCAAATGATAAAATGTTTTATTATTACATATATGTATTGAGGCCTTCGTGCCTTAGTATCGGTTCGTACCTCACTTGGTGGAATGATATCCACTCAAAACGAATTTCCAAAACTTTGCATGTTGAATAGAAAAACTCAAGGCCGTGCTTTCAATACGTCGCGTCTGACGCTGTTACTGTCGTGGTACAGCCTATATTAAATATAGGCCTTTATTTTAACTAATTCAATAAATTTACATTTTCTATAATAGTAACAATGATTCAAAAGTAATCTACAGACATGGATTATAATAAATTTGATAATAAAAAATACCGAACCTATAATTAATCGTGATTAGAGTATTCAGACTAGATACATTGTTATCAATATAGCAATCTTCATTGTAATTTTAAAAATATATGAAGTCATTTTTATTATTAGTACCCTTTTTATTTCACTCAGGACATGCTGTATCCCGCACATGGCAAAACAGGTAGACAAAGGGAATTTATTGTTAAGATACCCCTGTTGCTCTATACTGAATTGAAACATTGTATATTTAAGGGAATTGAAATAATTCATTTCCTCAAGTGAGAATCGAACCGACTAATATCGTGTTTCCAACTTAAATGCTATCTAACTCACTATGTCAATTAAATATATATGATTAATAAGGTGTATTATTTATTATAAATGATAGGCCAGTTCTAATACATTCAATGTAAATGTGTAAAATTCGCAAAAATCAATTACTTTTGACCACATTCATACACATTTTTTATATATCTGAAATCAATTAGGGCAAAGGTTGAATGTTATCCTGCCCAATGTTCAATTTAGGAATGAAAAAAAAATGTTAGAAGATTTTGTTTTAAGTCAAAATATTTCAAAATCATGTAAAAAAATAAGATGTATATTACGATATATTAATTTCTCCACAAAATATTAAAAATAGACACAAACAAACATGTCAAAGTTGAACATTTACAGTGAAAATGGCTCATTGAACTTATGTACTTTATATGACACATTTCAAGATTAAATCCTTTATACTTCTTATTAAATAATAAATTTTATAACTAAAATTATCAATTTCTACAGACATATTGTCACACTTACATAGAAATCATATAAGTTTATTGCGGCTATCAATAAGATAAAGGAAGTGAAAAATTAAAAGTGAAAAAAAAAAAAAAAACTGCTTTATGGATTTCCACTCGTATAACACGTTAGATAGAGGAAGCCTAGTGTTAAGAAAGTCTGTTCCCCAAACACCACTCAATTTTTGAGACATTGTATGTTGAGTGGCAAAACTCAACTTATTCTCATGAGTCCACTCAGTATCAAGCCCAAAACCATAAAATTTACCGTTAAAGGCTGTTAAATGAATCAATAAATGATTTGCAAGATAAATTTATAAACTAAATTTAAAAGTTGTATGTCCTTTACCAACTTATATTTACTTAACTACTACCTTAAATTAATTTAATTTTTCTATCCTGGTATAAAAACTTTTAAGCTATAAAACATAGTTTTTAATAGAACAATAATTAGTTAATACAAAAAGATTCCATTTTTAACAGAAAACATCTAATTGATTAAAAAAATATTTTATAAAATGTAATTTATGATAAATGTGTAGTTTTGTAAAATTATGTCCAGTAATCATCTCTAGTAGTTATCAACATGTGAAGTGGACTGTTAAGTTATTTAGTATTAAAAAAATATAAATTATTTAGTACTTAATAATAATTTATTTTTCTTTTTATTTTATATCATTTAATAGAAATAAACTAAACTTAATAATACTATAATTGAAAATAAGATAAAGATTATGTATTTCATAGTCATTAAGTCTTTTTTTTAAATAAATACTAAAGTTGAAAATTTGCATGTCTGTCACTTAAAAAGTAATATACTCTATTAAAAAAAAAAAACTTTGAAATAAGCAACATTGCTTTAATTAAAGTCCTAAAAACTGTTACAAAATAAATTGAATAGAATATAAAAAGTAATGTTTTTGGGGGAAGTTTAACAATACACTTTTAGATCCTGTTTTTTTCCTATATTCTTTATATTATATTTAAAGGGGCGAAGCAGCTGCTTTTATAATCACTTATTAAAGCTTGGGTAGATATTGCGAAAAGATTGTATTGTTAAATACTCGTGTGTATATTATTATGTTCAAGTAACTGTCTATCCTTTTTTAGACTTACCTTTGTTTCTTTTGTACATTTTATTTTGCACTGCCTACATTACTCAAAATCGCGAAATTTAAAAGAAATCACCGCAACGTTCGAATTCAAATAAGATACAGCATCGGGAGTGACATCGGCTTTCAGCGGAGACAAAGTAACAATAAATATTCACTATATACATGTATGTAATAGGACATACCATGGTTGCCACCGTCTGCTACTTTTCGAGGAAATCTAACGGAACTCGCTCAATGAATTGCGTATGAAAAAAATGTAAGCTACAACGATGTGATGAGTCAACGGGCGTTTGACAGGTGCGCCCGGTCCGGACGATCGATCGCACCACCGACCACCGAGCAGGGAGCGAGCAGGGCGCGTCGAGACAGCCGGGTGCTCCAACACCACAGGCCCTTGTAGTAAATAGAGCAACGACTGTGGCTTTACTACGGCAGAAACGTCACTGAGGCGGTGTCGGTAGGTGTCTAACGGCCTTTGACGACCGATGTTTCTCAGACCCGGACGACGGTTGTCATAAAACACCGCAAATGCAAAGTTCCTGCGATACGAGGCGACCCCTCACGCCGAGTCCCGGCCCCGGCTGCTCTATCTCCGGCGACGTCGCCGATCCGCAATGCGGTAAAAACCGGCCATCACAATAATAATGGAGGCCGTCATCACTATAAACACCGATGCACCACAAACGAAAAATATACCCCGCGGCCGACCCACGGCGATCCCCCGATGCCACCGCAGGCCTCGTTCCGGCAAAGGGACACTCACCATCGTAGATTAACTTGGATTATCTGGAGCTACACTAAAATCACAGACTACGCCGCAAAAGCGACCGCACAGACCGACGTTTGCAACGATACTGCCGCCCTCTCGCGCGAGCGGGCGCGCCGGGAAACTCGCGACCGTGCGCCGCGCGAATCGTTCGGAATCGTTCAATCGAGTAGCCGCACTCTCATGACCGTTCTCGACTCTCACTCGGTTGTGTTTCGATTCAATGCACGTTTCGAACGTTCAAGTCCATGTCTCGGGACGCACGCCACGGGATTAGATTTGAGCCGCAAAGGATAGTCGGTTTTATATCGGGCGGGTGCGGCGGCGTGGAGCTCCGGGCGGCGCGCGCCGATTGGCCACCGCGCACCTGCAATGCGTCACTGCGGGTCGCGGCGGTCGGCGCGCGCGGCGTCGGCAGCGGCGGGCGACACCCGCTGCCCCAGTTGCCGCGCCCGCCGCCGCCCGCCCGCCGCCGCGCGCCCTGACTGCGCAAGCCTCCGAAGCTGACATGGCATTGCGTCTATGCATTATATCTATTATGTATGATTCGTTTGATTGCAGCTAATGTATCATAATATGTCGTATAGACATGCCGTAGGGACAAATTACCGTTAAGAGAAGACCGTGCGTTTGGTTCTTAGAATACCATAATAAAAGATTCATACAGTAGTAACCTTGACTGAGACTAACGAACGTAGCAAACGTTAGTGTGATCAACAATTTAGCATAAACAAATAATAATTGATTTCGCTCTCGTACTGTGTTATAGTAGCATTATTTACTTGCATTCTTATATTGGAAGATTACTGACTCTATTTTTAACGAAATCTTATTAGTTAAAACTTATGGTGCTGCATTTGACCTAGAAAAACTCTTTAATAAATTGAACTCAACTTTTGCACTTGTGCCCGTTAATAATAATTTACTAACGAGCATATTATCATATTTATCTCATTATTATAATATTTAATTATGGAAAATGGCTACTCATCATGGATATTAGATTCAATATATTTTGAATAAAGTAATTATAAAATTTAAATAAATAAATATTTAACGATTTTAGTAAAAATCGATATTTATCGATTCATTTTAAGTTATCTGTTAACTGCCAATAATAATGATGATATGCCTAATAGATGGCGCTATTTATTGTTTCAAATCTTAAAAAAATATACTCATTATAAGTTCAAGATTTATCTTGATTTACCTTCAATATAATAACTCAATTACTTTTTATGTTCAGCATAAGTGAGTAAAAATTTCTACCAATTTAAATGCAGTTTTCATTATTAAGGGTAAGTTTTAAGGCAAGCTTCGCTTAACATTTAGTGTTTATTTTATTACAATCGGATCGGATCATAAATAAAAAAGTTAAGTATATCGATTTTAAATAATATGTCGGTTGACAAAATTGCTTGTTTTTAAAAGAGTTATTTCATACAACTATTTTATTGAATTGACGAAAACGAAAAGTTTTGTTGTTTAATATTGTTTGTAAAATTATTGTATGGTGATACTTATTTCTATAAGCGAGATTGTATGATAATAAAAAACACCGAGATTTCAAGAAGTAGGATTCTCCAATGTAAGTTTATCTCATGGCTATAGAATCAATCATGAAATTAAACAAGGAAATTTTGTTTCGCGGCGATTGTTTTTTTTTTCGGATCTGGAATTATCAAATTTATCAAGAAGTGAGAACTCATAATGCAAATAAAGAAAATTTGAACTTTTTTTAGTTTCTAAAAGTATAAATATTATAACTTATACTTCCCGTTGACCTTTAATTATGAAATTGGTATCGTCTGGGTTTTTTCACGACTTAGTACAATCATGTACTCGTATACGAATGTTTATTATATCTGAAGTGTGATTATTACCAATTGACCGTATTATTCTTTTGAGCTTCACTTAATGAAAAAATTGTCGCATACTTTAAAAGATGACTTAGGACTTGTAACCTATAAGAGACGCACTGGTCATTTCTTAACTGATAATTTAAAAAAGAATAAGATTTTAAAATCAAAACAGGTACTTAAGCGCACTACTGCACAAAGTTTAACTGCAAATGGAGCTCACAGAAAAAAAATGTTTATGGGTGAGAATTTTTTTACAATTGAGAAATATTTTAAGAAATAAAATGATGGTATTTATGCTGGAAGCTTTAAAGAAGCATCCCAATTAGTCAACAGAGCACAATGTGTTGGACGTGGTACACGATCAAACGCTTTTTCCATGTTCAGGAATGCAATAAAGAGGGGTATGTTTTTAGCCCTGAATTCTTGAGCTATCATGTTTATATCAAACATGGGTTTGATAGTGGAAAGCCCTGGAACGGAGCCGAATTGGGTTTTAGTCAAGAAGCTTTTTGTTTTTAACCGCCCCTTAACAACACCATGTCCAATAACCAAGAGCTGTCTTTTAGTGAAAGACATAAAGCTCGATTCACCGAATCTTGGTTAGAAATGAACGTTTCGGACTTCATCACAGCTGGAGACACGCTGTCATCTAGTCCTGATCTTAATTCACTGGATCATGATTTACGGTTCAGTTTTAGAGGGTAGGTAAGGCTTGCTATAAACGCCATGATAATTTGGAGTCACTAAAACAATCCATCGGATTGGCAGTGAAGAATTTTCCCAATATCAAATCAATTGAAGAGTGCATGCTGCACTGGCCTCAACTTTTAAAGGACTGTATATCAGCCAATTGAGGCCACTTGGAATAAGCTTTATATATCGTTAACGATTTTATTTTAATGTATTAAACTAACATATTATAATCTATATATATAAAAGGACTTGTCCTCACTGACTGAGGTAAGACGCACGCACAGCCGTAACCGCTGTGTGTAGAAACGTTAAATTTGGACAAAAGTTTACTTTCGTAATCTGGACATCCACTAAGAAGGGATTTTGAAAAATTTTAACCCTAAAGGGGTGAAATAGGGGTTCAAAGTTTGTATGGAAAAAAATTTAAATCGCCACCGATTTTTATAAAATTTGAAATTTAGATTTTTAAAAGTATTTCATTGAACACGTGTTTCATCGCTTTCTAGAATTCTCTCCCTAAGGGTGCAAATAAGGGGTTGAAAGTTTGTATGGAAAAATCTTTAAATCGCCACCGATTTTTATAAAATTTGAAATTTAGGCTCTTAAAAATATTTCATTGAACATATGTTTCATGGGTTATTAGAATTCACCCTTAAATACGCAAGCGAAGCTGCGCGCGTCCGCTAGTAGGTAATAATTGTTAAGTACAATAAAAGAAATATTTTTCTTTGTAACATTTAGGGCAAGACCTAAGTATTTTTATTCTATTTTTACGTAAAGCAAGATAAAAGTAGTGACAAAAGATACTACATCCAGCACTATACTTATTCTCATTCATTTAAATATAGTCGTATGTAGGTACCTATTGGGTGTTAAGTAGCTAATAGAACGTCGATCTTTCACCAAATAGTCCGAGGAAACGACTTTATTAGCTACTTTATCGAAAATTTAAACGTCACGTAAGATAACCTAGGTATACTAACCTTCCTATCAAAATAATAAAAATGAACAATTTTCCAATTTAAAACAGTCAACGTTAGTAAATATAAAGATAGGAAATAAGAACGCCTACAACACACCTAAGGTACAAGGCGCTGTAATATTTATAATATAACAAAATTTTCCTCAAATACGTATCTTTTAAGGCAATTTTAATACGCGGCAAGCACGCGGGGACGGCACGCGGGGACGGCGCGCGGCGTCGTCTTATATATTGGAATTCCTTACTTTTCGGCGATAATTGTCTATTGAGCGTCTTAAATTCCAATAAGAAAGCTTTTAGCCATATGCGACATAGCATCTAATTCTAAACACAGTTATGGGTTCGATTTCCAATATTAGATAAGGAGTTTCTTTGCGATTGAGTCAACCACCCAACACGCATAGTCTTAATATTAGGTTCCCTCTGTTTAACCTGTGGGAATCAAGCGTGAAGCTAGTATAAAAAGTGTATGGATTAACGATTAATTAACTAATTAACGATTCCTCTTCTTCAATATTTCTCTTTTTTAAATTTACATAGGTAACGAAGTTTTAAGAAAAAAAGTGACTAACCGACATGGATTCGCATATGACGTTGGTTTGATTTAAAATGAAATCCTTACGCGAGAAATAAATTAAATAATATTGAAAAATATATCGAAATCCGCTGTCTCTTGAAAATGATGACAAATGACTTTGACTTTGTCAAAGAATTTGGAACGTCGTTTTAGAATTATTATTTTTTATTATAAAAAAAGTTATAGTATCTTATAACTTGTTATAATTATTATTGTAATAAAAGTAACAGAATATTTTAATACCTTTTAAAGTATTATTTACATTTCTTTAGGTTCACGTTGTATCCCAACATAGCAGAGTAGGCAGAGACAACCTGGGAATTTTGTGTTAAGACATTGCGTTGCGATGTGTAGTTCCAGCGGGAGAAGCCGCGAGCGAGTTCAGTAGTAACTAATAAGATTGTCATCTGATTGTGAGATAAGCTGACCATTGTGTATTAATGGATTATGTCGGGTAATCATTTATATGTTTAATTGACATATAATTCTCTTTAGTTCTATTTCTATAGCACCGTTTTAAGGCCATCATAGCTCAGTGGAGCAGTGTCTGACTGTGATTGTGATACACGATAGGATAAGTATATCGAAGGACGTAGGAATAAAAAAAATATAAAAAAAATATAAAGAATTAATAATAAATAGTAATAATTTATTTTCAAAAAGTTATAGTATCAAAACCATAAAGGTGTAATGAAAGCCAATTTAGATGTCAAGTACCTAATACGTCGTTGAACTTGGCAATTGCGTTTCAGAATATCTGTTCTATACTGAAGAGTGTAAAATATGCCTCTCCATTCTTTCTTTCTACCCTTAAAATATATAAAATTCTTTAAAAGCCATAATATAAAAGAAATAAGTATTAAATATCTTTGTATTTTATTAAAGCAAAATTTTATCCTGTAAGTTAATATTTAAGAAGGTTATAAAAATAGATAACCTTAATCCCAAGATGCTCTTACATCAGACGCTAGGCTCGACTGAAAGCCCAATACCAAGTAAGCCGCTTCAAATGGCTGAGCATAGGCACTACGTATCGGATTAAGGCTTATAATCCATATGGTTTTATGGAACACCCAAAATATTTAAATAATTTCCCTTTTTATCAATATTTAATGATTCATGGTATATGTGTTGCCACTTGAAGAAACTAAATTTTTAATATTTTCATTTCTTCGGTCTGGTATAGAGGCAGAGATCGGTGTTGAGTACCGCCACTTAACGAGTAATATCTCCAGAATTCGGTGGAAACTTGGAAACAGAAGTGTCTATAATGAGAATAGTGTCTTAGGTTATACTAGGTTCCCAGGTTCCGTCTGCCTTCCCTGCTATGTGTGGGATATGGCGTGGCGCTAAGAAAATAAAAATCAGTTTGAATGAATTCAAATACTATTATAAAACTTATGGATTAAAATAAGGAAAAATTATTTAACGTCTTGGAAATTTAAAATTTTTATTATGTGTGGTACAGGTAATATGAAAGAAGGTGTGTTCAGTTGCCACTCCTTTGTTAAATAGGTAATACATTTACAGGTATGTCTGGTACCTAGATACTTGACGTACCTACATAATAGTAAAACGAGCTATAGGATGAATAGAAAAAAAATTAGTAAAATCATATGACTTAATAATAGCTTCATTTTATGAAAAAAATATACGTTGATTTTAGAACAATATACATATTTGGAACAATATAATAAAATCATAAAATAAAAAATATAATAAAATCATAAAATAAAGAAATCATATAATAAAACTAAATATACGGATTAGTAGAATAGGCAAATAGAATCTAGTGTTAAAACACTCCGTCAAGTAGTCCCCAATTCCTGTCCAATATTGGTGATATATTTCATTGAATGTCTGAACTCAACTCTCTCTTAAACGGATTTCAGTTATGCCACTATGACTCCAAAAATAAAGGGAAGTACTCGTAATTTTATTTTACAATATATGAAACGTACTGGAGTGCCAGTCTAAGCGATTAACTTTGTTAACACGGGATGACAGGGCGAGTGGAGCTAATGTAAGGGACTGAAAGCTAAAACCCGTAAAAAATAAATGTTGTATTAATGACATGCTTGTTTCTGCTTAAGTCAACACGATTGACAAAGAGGCGAGTAATGGCAATTCTCAAAATTCTTTTATTCCAGACAGAAGTAAGTTTACGCCAGTCGTGGCACTAGTGTGCGTCTGTACGTACAGGTTGTGAGTTCGATTGCTACTCGAGGAAATGAAATAATTTAATATATTCATTTCTTTGCTCCGTTAACGAGGCAAGGCACGGCGTTGGGTTCAATATCTAACGGAAGTATCTTAATGGGAACGGACTATCTTAACACTAGGTTCCCAGTTTCTCTCGTCTACTCTGTCCTGTACAGGATACAGCGTGATGCTGAATAAAGTAAGCTCTTGTTCATGTTGGGTCGAATTCCACTCTAACTATTTCTCTCAACTCATAAACAAAGAGTGATCTGAGGCTTCAGGCAAAATGCAGGCTTTTTAGTAGATAATTTCAAACAAATGACTGGTTTTTTAGTTACTGTTAACCCTATTGGCGTTTACAAAGACATCGGTCGGTTAGGGAAAGAAAGTACTCTATCTCTGAAGAAATGCAAGCACTAAGTGACTGCTTGTGAGGAAGTCGACGACTGTAAGGGCACCCCCTGCGGGACTCGAACCTCAGCTTGCGGCCGTCGAGTGGACTGGAACACATGACTGTACGAAGCTAAGTAATATCGGAAAGTTATATGAACTGAAAATTTCCGTAAAGATCGCAGCGCGTTTATGAAACGCGCTCGCCTTGAAATATCATGTCTGTACTTGCTAATATTATAAAGCTGAAAAGTTTTAGCTATATTTAATACTTTAAAGATTGCTGGCCGGCTCTTCTCAGCAGAACTGCCTTCCGAACCGGTGGTAGCTTTTTGTTCATATGTTCATTCGACGATTCAAAAGTGCTTATATTAATTGCCTATTTGAATAAAGAATATTTTGAATTTGAATTTTGAATTTGAACCCAACACTGCATTTTGTTTCTCCACATCAAAAATAAAGTATGATATAAATTTTTCATGTACGAATATCAAATATTTTTATGACTGCTATTCCTACAAATACTGATATAGCTATAATCTACAGTCAGGCGCCGACAGCGTGATGAATGAAATTTTAAATTCACAAGTCACGATTAATTGTGCGTTTTTAAAAATGACGGAAGTTTTCAAAGCAATCTTCTTGTTTCCCCCAATTTCCTTGACTTAACACGCTACGGGCTACGAGCTACGATCTATATATACATAATTATACTACGTGCGTAGAGATTGTAGATTATTTTTGATGACTTCGCAATTGAATAATATTTGGTTCTTGTATTTAATAAATTTACACCTTATATATATTTTTTCATATATTGCGGAATATGTAAGGTATGAAGGCAAGTACAAAAAGGAAGTTAGCGAGAAAATATTAGAAAATATTTAGAGGAATTAAAGACGAGAGTGTGATGTGAAAATAGGATAAAAAAGACATAACGACAGCGCTTCTATTAGTGTGTGAGGAAATATTTTATTGGATATTTCTTTAATAAAAAAAGAATTCATAATGGGTTATGAATTCGTTTTATTATCCGAAACAGAAGTTATGCAATGCAATTCATAATTTCTATTAAGGCTGTTATGGTGCAGCGTCACAGCATCTTTAATCGTGACGGTTGTGGCTTCGATTCCCGTTCGATACTCAATGTTTCGGAAATATAACAAAAAGTAGAGAACGGAGTGTTTGTAAACTTTTAACATTGAGCTCTCTCGTCCTACTCTGGTATATGCAGGTTTCAGAGTGAAGCTGTTATAAGTATAACGAATTGAGAAATACTTTATATATAAGTAAAAATTGAATACATTTTTCAAGGACAAAATACTATATCAATCAATAAGCGAATTCGTAGAGCATAGTAGCATGCTACGTGTAGACATCTCGTAGTTGCATCCGGCGATCATTTCCGGTGACCTTATTAGCTTACTTTTTATACATATATTTATTAAGGAAATTTGAACGGAAATGTTTATTAAATTTCTTTACTAATATTTATTTTAGCTGATAATAGGGTGCTCTTGATTTTCATTTTTTGAATTCTTTAGATTAGGCTCTCCAAGATAGGCTACAACGGCAAAGGTAAAAAATAAAAGAGGATATAAAGAAAATGCCTGGAAATATAATAATATGGTGATCGTCACAAAACTTTAGCGTAAATATTTGCAACATTTCGATATGAATCTCGACGTTAGGCGATAGATTATCGCGAATTCGCGTTTTTTGTTCGCTTTCATTTTCTGTATTTACCGTATATGCGAGGAAATCACAGTCGTAAAGAATAGAGGCTTTGCCTTTGAATGTCACAAGGTCGTACGTTCCATCAATCTTCGGGGCGCCAAAAATACTGTAATGTGGAACAAAAAACGTATTGTTCTATTTGCAAGGCCTCAATGTTGATGTGTAATGTCTGTTAAAAGATTAAGAACCTGAGCTTTGTAGATATGTGTAAAACTTATAATTGATGCAAGACCACTTTTTTTACAATAGGCCATTTAAAATTATCCTAGTAGTGTTCGATTTTGGGGCATTAAATAAGTATTTTAAATAATTATAAAGAAGATAATCAGCAAGAGATATGCAGAGACTGCAGCTTTTGGCACTCCGTTCTCTCTGGAAATCCCACTGGCCCTCACACCCATTCCTTCACCAGGGATGAAGCTAAGGAAACATCATATATAACTTCATTCACGAAAACAGCAACAAGAAACTCTTTTGGACTGTTTATATACATATTCAAATGATGTACCTTTCAAAATTGATAAATTTTACGATTAGAACTAAAATTACTAAGAAATCATAAGATGTTTTGTTTTTGTTATAATAAAACATTGTTTTTTTAACTTACTATTATAAATCTTCGATGGAACATGATCAAGAAATTCCTGCAGCTTGCATGTCGATCTTTCATTATATTAATGCTAAGTAGAATAATATTATGAGTACTTCTATATATTGCAGTAGAAATAAATTTTAAACTAAAATTCTTTGCATAAAATAACTCTATGCATGCATTTTTACGTGACTCACACAATATACAGTATGAATAAAAGCTATGTTACATACTTTTTCCTTTTTATATTCGTTTTTCAGACTCTATGGGAGTTCAGAGTAAATTTAAAATAAATCGCTCCGTTCTCAGGTTTTGACTTTACTGAAGTATTAAATATTAGGTGAAATAAATACATCTAAACGAGTACAAAATATGTATATTATACTCTAGTTTTACTTGCGGCGTCGCCCGCTTGGTCAAAAGGAAATAATAAGTAATATTCTTTATTTCATTTTAACATGAAATAATTGGAATGAAACAAACTCTTCCAAAAATATATATAAGGAAAATAGAGTCACAATATCTACGAATATATAGATTATATAGATAATTATGGTTTAGTCAAACAGGGTCTGTTTCTTAGTAGGTTCTATACTTGATGTTCGTGAAATCATGGCGGATGCAACTTCACGTTTTCCTATGCAAGAAATGCATACCAGGACGAACTTATGAAATAGTATTTAGGTCATAATTAAATTTTAGCATTTCATCTTAAAAAAAAACTAAACTAGCAATGACTACATTTAGAAAGCAATTAGGCGGGTGTTCATTTATTATCCAGAGTTCTTGAATAACAAAGGCCCTTGTATCGTTTATTGCCTAATTTGTGAAACCGAGCGCTTCTTAGTACATAATTAGTTTAGCTTTTTACTATATTCGTTAAGAGCCTTGCTGCTTTATTTATATATTTTATTTTATGTTCAACTAGTATGCGACGTGGTAAAATGGGAGAATGGCGGTTTTTCCCGTTCTCGTAATAATTTAGAGAAATCCTCTCTTTGTACTACTCAGCTCTATCCTCTCTAACCTATTTACATAACAAATATAATTTTCTAAACATAGTAAAAATTAAATTAAATCAAAATTAAATCAGCTCTACGCTGTATTCCACATACAACAGGGTAGGCAGAGGGAACCTAGTGTTAAGACACTGCGTTTCCGTCTTTCCGTTGAATTACAAAATGTAGAAAGCTAGTAAAAAACTTATAATAGAACATTAAAGAAGCAATAGATCAAACGACAAGTATCGTGCAGTAGGATGTTATCATAGTAATTATCACGTAGCAGAGCGAAGGCTGGCAAGTGCTCGCAGTTGGCCGGCTTCCGATGCGGCGCACTGCGATATAGGCGTTTCATATTATATGTACTTATGTAGGTAAATTTAGAAAGTATAATAGAAAGAATTTATCTTATAAAGTTTTTTTTCTTTTTAGCTTTCTGCTGGGGTACAAATAGGGGGTAGACAGAGAACAGAAATTAGCCGAAAAGTGAGGATCAGGTCTTCTCATCATCACTGCAAATGCCGTTGCAGTACAACAAGATCACTCAAGGAATTTGTTATTTGCATATAAGTTTTTGATTCAGTTTCACAATGTACTTTTAACCAAGCATAGTTTTTAGTGATACAGTTTCACCAGTTAGTTGGATCGATAAGTTAAGATCCTCACTTCTTAACTAGTCTATCAGGCTTAGTCTTGCCTCATTCCCCAAGTGCGATTCGAATCTGCGACCATTTTATATACGGTCAGACAACTCAACTCTGACTTTGATATACTAAAATTATTCAAATGAGTGAGACCACACTTAGCGTAACATATATCATATAAGTTATGCCACGAGCTTTGCGGATGTAAATCTTAATGATCTCTGTGATGCAGTGCCAGCAGCCAAGTAATTTGGCGGCCTCGATCTTGCATCATCTTATCAGCTTAATAAGCATAATGAAGTGGAACTGACGCCGTCATGGCGCATATTTGTATGCCACGTGTCTAAAGGTTCAAACATTTTAGGGGGAAATGTACATTGAATAACATTTACCCCTAAGATTACTTTCAACTCAAACAACAGTGTTGAGTATCACTACTCACCGCGCAAAGTATCGAATATTAAGCAAAAACCGAAATGATGTGGAGTCGCTTTATAATTTAAAAAATATTAGGGCAGGACTGTTCCGTGTGGTTTTTGATTTCCTTACCACAACTGTGTAAGGCAGTATTTGTAGGGATTTATATGAACGATGAAAATATCTCTTAGTCCTTTATTTGAAGATATTTCTATGTTGGGTATTTATAAATTTAATAGTAAGTAGTCTTACTACTTAGTATTCAATTTTTCAGCATAAAATTCGGCTCAAGATGTCAACTGTAGGTACTTATTTTTGGCTGTTAACGCTTTTATAATTTGAAATACGTTTTTCATTCCACTTATTCATAATTAAATTTCCTTCTTTTAACATTCATTTGGAGCAATTAAAATTTTCCTTAACCTAAATTAGTAATATGATTTTTTAAAGCCTTGAGTTTAATTTTAACTCGCGTAATAATTATTGATTACGACGAAACTTTCATACAAAATGTAGTTTGACATGTAGTGTTAGATCACTTCGTTTTTTTTGGGTAGTGCAGAAATCATGCTTAGGTATAAGTCGCAAACACATACAAAAGATACGAGCGTTATTACTGCACTTTTGTATGAAAATCGCCATGTGATCAAAACCTATTGGGACCCTATAGGGACCCCGTGGACCTACCATTACGAAATTTATCAAGACTAGTTCCAGTAATATATATGAATATCTAATATCTGTTTCATATAAAACATGCCAACTATGACAGTATCACAATTCACGAGCATGATGAAGTACATTAGATGAATTAATGCGGATGGCAGTTCCGCTACGATGCGACGAGACGGCAATGCCGACTCGCATAGCTAAGTAGGCTTTTCGAGTGGCAAATGAATAGCTTGTATGTTACATAAATACATTGTATGTATATATATATATGTGTGTGTATTTTCTATTAAAATAAAGATTTTTTTCATTTTAACGTTTTATACCGTTTTTATCAATAAAGGGTCCAACTTTTCGTGCGTGATTCCAACTCGCATTTGAATGGTATATTTTAAAATAGGTTTATATTCTGTTAAATTATCGCATAATATTTTTTGAAAAGACTAAAAAAATATGGGTATTGTCTGACCTACATATATGATATGTGTTATTGTTAAAATTGCTTCCAAGTATTTTTGCTATATTTCATAAGTGTATGTATGTTTATCTATTTACTCGGAAAGT
Organism: Heliconius numata; assembly: GCA_016802625.1. Classification (NCBI taxonomy): domain Eukaryota; kingdom Metazoa; phylum Arthropoda; class Insecta; order Lepidoptera; family Nymphalidae; genus Heliconius; species Heliconius numata. The sequence continues at coordinate 354,188 of JAEBDU010000112.1, forward strand.
AAAAGTACACGGCCAGTTTTCATAGTAGAGTGATGAAATTTTATTAAATCTGTAATAATATTCAAAATCTAAGAAGAGGCATATATATATAATACCTACATAAAACGACTACCGCAGTGGAAACGCTAGTAACTGTATGCCGTACGTAGTGTCGAAGTTCTATTCACTTCATCCATACAGGCTGCCAAAGTCTCGCTTGGCAAGGACATTGGTAAACGACTATTTCATATATTAGAATATATTATTTATTGTTTTGTTATATTTCTAGATAAGACCGAATATTTAAGTTTAAAATAATAAGTATCTTAGCGTAGTTTCATGAATATAACAGCATACAGCATACATGCATTAGGTATATGTGAGAGAAATAAAAAAAAATACATTAAATAATGTTATAGGCTGGCAGTGTTGCCTCATTACTTAACTCGTAACTGTGAACTGTGAGTCATCTTGTAATTCCCGCCCTGCACCCGTCAACGAGTTATAATTACAAATTTAGGTTAAAACAAAATATATGGTTCTTCAAGAGGCCGTCGTTTAAATTTCCTCTCAGGGGATTTTTCCCCGGCGTTGAGTTCTGCTATACAATATTAGAAACATTGTAGTCACGCTCTTTCTGCCTACCCTTCTATTTGGAAAGAGGCGTAAAGCTACTTTGATTTATACAGCTGAATACTCTAAAATTGTAATAAAAAACTAAACAACTATTAATTTACATATAAGTATATGTAAATTAATAGTATATATTAATATATATTTACATACATAATATAACAACAAATTTCTACGAATTTAATATTAATACCTTTATTTCTACATCAACGGGATTTTCAAGTACTTGCACATGAACACAATGTACGGTTGACACGAAGTCAAATAATTGGAAAATTATTCAAATGAACGCTACGCCCTTTACGTGTAGTATAATGAGGTAGTTACCGCTTACTTCCGGTGGACGGCGGCGGCGGTGGCGTGCAAATATTGATATTATTTATTGTAATTTATTTATTTTTCAGCTTTTTTTCTCTCAACAGGGTTGGTTGGAACTTAGTGTTAAGACACTCCGTTCTATCTAAATTTTATAATTATATCTACGTTATTTCTTAAGCTCCACGCTGTATTTCTGGTACTATACTCGTACCGTCCATCGCAACAGAGATCCTAGTACCGCGCTTTGTCTGCTTACCAGAGATTGAAATATTTTATTCCCTCGAACAGTGTTTGAACCCACAACCGTCCCGTTTACACGCTACAGTCAGATGCCACTGCGCTACGACGGCCTTAACTTCACACATTTTCTGCCTTTTTTTCGCCGTAAAGATTACGTTTTCCACTTTTTTTATTTTAAATATTGTAGGTATGCGGGGTAATCAAGTTTAATGACCCGTTTTGTATAGCTAGAGCGAAGGAATATTATACATTTCAACTATTATAATCTCTATCATGATTTATTAAGCTTAATATTTTAATTTGCTTTTAACACTTTTATAAGAAAATATTCTAAGTACTACAAGTTTAATACTATATGATTGACTACTCGTCGCATACAGCTTTGCTTGCATCGATTCTAAGACCAAAAATGGGAAACCCCCGAAGTTCCCTTTTAATGTTTACACTCCCTAACCAACATACCCATATGTCAAATTTCAATTTTCTGAGTCCAGTAATTTATATATACATGCATTACACCAATATTCTAACAAGCATTCTAAAAAAGATTGTTCAATTAATTTTACAAAACTTTTCTCGTTTCGTTTCGTTTTACATTTTATATTAAAAAACAATTTACTTTTATACAGAATGTAACGACGGGCTTTACGCAATGTTCAAAGTTTTTGTTATTCGGCCAACTGATCTCACTGCCAGTACAATGTATAAACATAAAGTACTCGAGCTTTTTCATGTTAAATATTATTTGTTTTCCAAAGCTGTCACTGTAATACTTTTTATTTTATTTGATTTTTTTAGTACTTTTAATGAATAGAAGCGTGCAGAGGTACGCTTCAAAGAGAAATAAAAAATCTTTATCCACTGAAAACTTTTTTAAGCCATCGTTGAGACCGTCGTAGCACAGGGACTTCTCTTAACACTAGCTTTCTTTTACCTATCCTGCTACGAGCGATATACAACGTAAAGTTATATTATTATTAATATATTACTTACAATTAACAAAGTATACAAAAGAAAAATAATTCACCAATACAATGAAGAAAAGTAGAGAAAGAAAATACGTTTTATGTATTCTTCAAAAGTCCACTAGTTCCATATTCATTGGAGCTAATTTCCATAGTATTACCGAAAGTTGAAGCTGAGGCTAAATTTAGTTGAAGGACTCTCACCGTAGTCGATGACGCTTCCGTTTCGCGTCGACAAGTTATGAGTGGTAGCGGTTCAGCTTGAAATTGATTGACATGTTCAATGTATTGTGAAATCGAAAGCACTGTCTGGTATAATAGAGCTTCATGAATTTTATGATCTATCTAATTTTTTTTTCTTTTCTGTAGTTTTACGTTATTTCCTACGTAGCAGGGTTGTGTGGATGGACAAACAGATAGATAAAACCAATCTATAAGAGTTCAGTTTTTTGCCATGCGGTTATGGTAACCTAAGACCAAAATAAAACAACGCTATAGAATTTGGCAATATATATATTTTTTGAATGAGCAGAGTAGGCAGAGAAAAGACACTGCATTTCCCATCCACAATTATTTGAAAAATGAAAAACAAAGATTTGGTAAAAAATAATTTCTGCACTCCTGAATCATCAAATTATGAAGATATGTCAGTGCTGTCTGTCCCATACCTTGGACAGCAGTTCTGCTGAGAAAAGCTAACAATAAACTCAACTCTACCAAAGTTTTACGTTACTGAAACATTATTTTTATTAAATATTTTCTATTTCGAACTAACAATCAACTTTGAAATATATATAGAAAACATTTTAAGCCAAATCCCCACAACTCTACATGTAACTTTAAAACTTTTACGCCTTTCATTTGATCTTACATTGTGCCAAAACGGCTTCCGAATATCCGTTAGTCGGAATATTATTAAATTCGGCGTCGTCGCCGCGTCGAGTTACCCCTACTCCTATACCAGGTTTCCTGCGCCCGTAGTCTGTAGTCAACTTTGACAATTGACTCTATCTCTTTTTAAACTTTGGCTAACTGGTTTTTAGAATCTTCGTTATGTCTATATCTTCATGGTGTATCTTGCATATATCCTGCTATAAGCAGAGGGAAGGTTAAGTCTCTTCATTCTCCATTTTTGTCTAATTTTTGTTATATTTCAGTGGCGGAATAAATTAAATAGATTTTCTTTCATTTCACAATTGACAAGCTGAGATGCTAAGAATGCGTATACATACATTTTAACTGAAAAGCTTACTCTTATTTACAAAGTTTAAGTGTCTTTAAAGACTGCCTACCCTTTTATGTTTGTGTGGGAAAAGCTACAAAAATAAATAAGTATACATTCATTTATTTTAAAACGTTTGCATAATGTCCGTAGATGAAGTCACTCAAATAAGATTTGTTTTTGTTTGCTGAAAATAAATGTAACTAACTCAAATAAATTTAACTAACTTTTGTTTCAAAGAAATATTTATAATACCCTACAGTCCCAATTCAGCTTTAGCTTCAGGAATTTCAATTGTTTCATAATATAAAAAGAAAGGAACAGTATTATAAAAAAAGAGTGGTCAAGTTCGAGTAGAATGTAATTTTATCTTTCTTAGACCTTACTATAGACAGCAGATATCCTATAAGTTCTTTTTCCGTTCTCTGTATGGGTACCATGTACTTAATTTTATATATTTTTTTCTATAAGTTGTAAAACTATTTACAGAATACATCTACCTACTAAGTTTCAACTCAGGTCTATACTGTGTAGCCACAATAGTTTCGAAGTAAAATGACTGTGACATATGGACAAACAGACAGTTCGAATGATAAAAAAACTCCTATAGATTAGTAGCCTATAACGGTTCCGTTTCTTACAATTCAGCTAAGGAACCCTAAACAAAAATAAAATAACACAACGCTTCAGAATTTAGCAATATCATATTCAAAGGATTCAGCATTCAGTGAAACAAAATTACTTTGAAGAATGTAAATTGAATGAATACTAAATCAGTCTCTCGAAATATCGCAAAGAAATCGGCCGAGCAATTTTACAAAAGCGTCGACAATATACCTTTTTTTTCCATCGCTTCATTTTATTTTATTTATTATTTGAATGAACACGAGTGGTGCTCTCGTTTTACCAAAAAGGAATATTTCCGTTTAATTGCATTCAGTTTTTTTAGCCAGAATGAGGCAGCGGGGAACCTGTGTTGATGTCGAGATGTATTTTCGATTTCTTAAAAGTCTATGATACTGGAGGAAGTTCACGTTTAAACATGAGGACCTCTCGCGATATGTATATATATTATTATTTATTTACTAATATGTTATTCACTAGCGGCGTTAGGGTAGGGCAAGCCCGGGCGCCGGATAAAAAGGGCGCCGTAGACGCCCGTTTAGGGCGCTTTGCGTAAAGATGTCTCCTCGCTGCAGTGGCGTAGCTAGGCTATTTGCTGCCCGGTGCGGCTTAGGGGACTTGATTATTGCACTTTAAAATGGTCTAAGATCTAAAAAAAAAAAAGAAAGTCATCGTCGTCTTTGATATCTAAAAAAAAAACAAAGTGATCTTAACAACTTTGAAAATAAAATTGCAGAAAACATAGACTTTGCACATGCCTAATAAAAGAGTTCGCAGATAGAAAGGCTAGAAGAAGTGAAATTTTATTAGTTTTTTTCATTATTATTTTTTAAATAGATGGTTATTTCGTTGTACCCATTCCCTTTTGTGTATATTATTGAAATGTAGTTAGGGGGCGCCGGAAAAATTTCGCCCTGAGCGTCGGTAGTGCTAAAACCGGCACTGATGTTATTACTTATAACATATTCACAGTGTTAGTCTCAATTTTGCAGTATACAACAAAATACAATACAATTACGTGATATAAAGGTGGTATTTAACTACCGAAGTTCAGAGTGAGGGTCGCGCATGCGTTACGCTCCCTACACCGCGTATGAGTAAACAAATTCTTATTTTTGTTACATCCCCTGAACGGGTATTTAGCGTACAATTTACTTTATTCATTTATTATATTGTTTTTGTTGGAAATTGATTAAATTAGTCCAAGTCTCGGAAGGACGCGTTGCTAATACTGAGCGCAGCGTTGAGTTACGTACGCAACACACAATGCCTGGACACTAAGTTCTCTTTATCTAATTTAATTAAAGCTTCATCAGCATCTAATTAAAGCCATTAATTCCTTATTATTATTAGACGTAGGAATTTTCCTACGTCTCATAAAAACATATCTGTATAAACATATTATTATGTTTAAACGACATAAAATTACTTTAATCATATAAAACATTATATACATGTATATGTACTTACCTAGTAATTACTTGCTATCTACAAAATGACCGTTTATAAGTAATAAGTGAAAGCACTAGGGGTGCGTCGGTACTGTTGAGCGGGGGCGGGCGGTGCCGGCTTCAGGCAGTAATTGCCCATATCCTCATAGCATCCTCTATCTGACACCACTTATCGTATCGGCATCTACATCGTAATTTACTTGTACGTTTTAACTTATTTATTTTGTGGTGTCTTCATGTCTTTAGATTTCGATGTAATTTTTCTATTTTTTTGTTTTTATGAGTTTAGTATGTGTATTTGTGTGTGTAAGTGCGTGAAAGCGTTTTTATGAGTGTATTTTCGCTTTATTTTATCTCATAGCGTTGAATTTATTGCTATACCTATAATTTTGATAGCAGGAGGTTTTTTATCCACTATATTTACGATACAATTATATAGACATAATTATTCTGCCTAATGAGAATTGAACCCACAATCGCTGCGTAAACAGTCAGTTGCTATATCGCTGCGCCAAGATGGCCTCAACGACAGTAATAATTAAAATTATATTATTATTGAACGATATTTACGACTTCAGTCTAACATAATAAAAAAATATAGCAAGTATGTAGGTAGGTATACCTATGTATAATGAATTAATGAAATGAACAAAATGATTACCTTTTGCACGAAAACTTGCATGACTCATCCCTAAATTGCCTGTAATTGCCATGGATATTAATATCATTGCATATTAATGGCCGTCGTGACATATGGGCACAACGTGTGACAGTAAACGCGACGACTGTGAGTTCGAGTCCCACTCGATTGAATTAATTATTATCATTTCCTAGCTATGATAAGAAAATAGTGGTGCCCGTAAATTGGGCGGGCTGTAAGAAACGGAGTTTCTCGCTTGGTTTTCTCTGTCTACCCTCCTATTTGCGGAATACATAGTGAAGTTAATAAGAAAGAACAAAAATATTAATGGCTATCTGATATACTTGAAAAAATATAATCTACAGCAATCCAGTGCAGCCAGGATGGAAAAGAGAAGAAGAAAGACCTATTACCTAATATTGACATTTTTTACTCCTATTAGAATTAGTTATTAAGTAAGAAGATACATGAATGTATATAATATAAGCAGTGCGACGACATGATTTATTCTTGTTAAGACTGAGCCAAGTTGCGACCAATCCTTTGGCGTGAACTTTCTCCGTCCTCGCCAAAAAATCCTCTTAATTGCGCGCCTGTCTCGATCAAGATTTACTTGGCAGCGTCGCGCTTGTTTCACTCGCGATGTACGGCTACGTGTGACCTCTTTGGGAATTGTTTTAATATTTTTATATGGGCAGTCATCTATGTATTTACTTGGAAATACGAGTATATCGGCCGTGGTCAGAAATTATTCAGTCTTTTAGATATATGGGCTATATCCTGGAAACTAGTCGTATTTAAATTTGTTTGCATGGACCTCAAGAATTTAATTAGAAAATCCCGTTTTCTCTTGTTCCCGTTGGGATTTTGAGTAGCATTTTCATTTATTTCTTGAAAATTATTTTCTAGCGATACAGAAATATCGCTGAAAAGTAAAACTTTCATAAAGTATGAAACACATTTCAGAGGGCCAATACAGTCGACAAACTCGACAAACCTGACGAGAGTCCAGCTGATCGCTCCAGCGCACCGGAAAGCTAATGAGACTTTACACGATGCAGCGACGAATTTTTCCGTACAGGGATAGATGAAATTTCAGTTTTTTTCAGTTACAATAAAATTGGATTACTCTGGCCATGTAAAGTTTATTTAGAGCAAAGGAATTTGTTTGTATGTAATAACTTTATGTACATATACAATTTAATTTAATAAATACTTTCCTGAGAAATCAAATATTGTATCTGGTATTCCATTTTCCCACAGACCAAGGAAGGCTGAAAGAACTTAGTGTGGAAAGAAGAACTCTCCTTTCTGCATTTTCCAATTCAATTTCGAGATATTGCAGCTTGTAACCAGAACGAATAAATGTAAATAATTAATTCCTGCGAGTGAGATTCGTACCTGAAACCGTCGAGCTAAACCGGCCTCGAGCTGTCTACTAGAAACCATATTATATCTGTTATGTTCATAAATACATATCAACATAATATGAATACATAGCGGATGCGGAGTTGACCTAATGGCTGTATACAGAGAGAGGCTCATCTATTAATATTCATAAGCTTCATCTCTCCCTACACAATGGCCCCCCGTCTGTTTTAAACTAGAGCGCTCCTCGCTTATATTAACTTTGGAAATTCTTGGATTTAGCAGTTATTGTATTTATTTAATAACTAGGTATTGTTGGAAGTGGGGGTTAGCGCGTGTGGTCAACTAATGAAACATTGAATTTTGTGAATCAGGATTGATGTTTACGGCTACTTATATTAAATGAAAATCGATAATTTTCTTGTTATAATAATTGTAATATTAAATATTTCAATTTTCAGAGTAGTTTTATTACTGTAACTGTAATACGAGAGTCGCAACGTTGTCAGCTCTGTTAGTATAGTTTTGTTTTAAGAATTGGTTAGAAAAATAAAAATTGAATTCATTAAAATGCTTAATAAAAATACTATACGTACTAAATACGCTTTTTGAATATATATTAAAATGTAAAGTTTCTCCATTTTGTTTAGACGCGAGCTCGCTTTAATCGCGCCTCAAAAACTTTACTGGAACCCTATTATGAGTGAACTCGCGCATTTTATTATTATTTACAGCCATTTTCCTCTAAAGTAATATTAGAGGCGGTTTTTTAAGGAAATTCTTACAAAACTTGAGGGTAAACTGTAAAGGTAAAATTGAAGTGAAGTGGGTTCGATCCCTGCTCGAGGAAAGATATATATTTAAATTATTTCCCCTTCTCCATTCTGATAGACAAAGCGCAGCGCCGAGTTTAAAGAAAATTGGGAGGTGCGTGGGGGACGGAGTGTCGTAACACTAGCCACCTTTTGTTTCTACTACTAAATGCGGGAAAAAGCATGAAGTTGTTTTTTTTTCTCACAAAACGGTCAAATATAAAATAACGCTTATAAATTTCCCGGAAAATGTCAGCTGCACTTCTTTGTTCTTTCGAAGTCATAATTACGTTATGAAATGATAAAGAAACGAGGATTATTAAATATACAATGTCGGTCGGTGGATAATGTTATTATTCTCTTATATTCATTAGGTATGTAAATTTCGTTCAATTAAAAATTTGCTTATCTTCCCTTTTTTTCCTTTGGCAGTGTACGGGAGCTATAACGATGATTTCTTGAAAATCATACTAGAAGGGGGAAAAAAGGGGGTGAAAACGTACTGAAAAAGAAAACGTTATTTTGTTCATATAAATGAAATTACCGTCGGTCATTACTTACGTACATATATTATGTAGTAAAAATGTTTAATTTTGCTAAGTACTAATGATTGATTGTTTTTACCTATAGGCACTTATGTATATGGGGATGGCTATTCCCAGTATTACTCACTTTCCACCACATGTAATGACAATTTTTAAAATTACAATTTATAATTGTGATAATACCAGAGCGAAAACGATGAAAATAATTAACTCCCGTTAGTTCCCGTTCCCGAGTGGGAATCGAGTCCACAACTGTCGCATCGTCTGTCGAAGATATATGTAATATAATATATGAGACAATACGTTCCTTTGTTCTACCGCAATGTAATAATTAGTCCGACCTGATTACCGCACCGACCCCGCTCTACTCGGGATCTCGACGAGATCAACGCTCAAATATACACTATATTTTAATTAGCCACCCGAGCTTTTGTTGTTTTTTCTTATTTTATGTAAAAGATGTCGAAATTGCTATAAGTATACTCGTAGTGTAAGTTCAATTGCATAACAAGTATTTTTCTTTATTTTTACTGTTTTTTTTCTGTACTTCTAAAATTATGTAGATGTGTGAGGCACTAAAAGATCCGGGTGAAAATGAATGTGTCAATTTCTTCATAATAGGGATTTTATTTCTAATATTATTTATTTTTTATTTTATTTATTTTTTATTTATAATAATATCTGAAAAACATAAAATACATACTTCTAAATGGGAAGAAAAATCACTAACATCGCAATCAATTAAGAATATTCTTACTGTATTAAGGCGTTCGTTAAGAATAAAGAAGATAGGCAGAGGGACCCTGATGTTAAGTCAATACGCTCCCCACTTCCCACCGAATTCTAGAGGCATTGCGTGTTGAGTGGCGGAGCTTTACGTTTTGCTTCTTTACCAGAGAAAAGAAATGAAAATAGTATAATTAAATAATATTTCCTCGAGTGGGAATTAAACCCACAACCTATCGCGTTCACATGCTTGTGTACTACTAGTCTCAAAAAATAATACAAAATATAATTAAGAACAACAACATAAGAAAGAAAGAAATAACGTATAAGCATGACATCACATTTGCTTGTCATTAGAATCAATGTTCTCCGATAAAAAACTTGTAGAGTAACTGATGACGACGTCATTACCTCATTCAATCTACGTTGGTACATTAGTACCTATTAATCGAACCCACTATCACCTATGAAGGGAAATAACCTATAAGGTCTAAGTTTACCCCAAAATTGTTTGGCGAACGTTGATCTTTATCGATTTTCTTGCTTTTACGAGGTCTTTCTTCTATTCCCTTTACAGTTATTGTCGCTTCTGCCTTTTTATTATATGAGTAACATGTGAATACTGTAATAAGTATAGGATAGGGATGTTCACAAAACTTAATATCTTATTTTTCTTATTAGGGACCTAATATCTTATTTGGGGTGTGTCAGAGGAAATTCTCTTTCCATCTTTCATTTTCCTCCTTTTCGTAATGAGACAAACTGCGGCGTTGACTTCTGCCACTCAACACACATTTTAAAAGTTTTAAGGGGTGAACGAAGTGTCTTAACACTAGGTTCCCTCTGCTCATCCTTCTTATGCGCGATATAACGTGAAACTAACAAAAATATAGAAATGATTCAAGTAAGCATCCCTGAAGGGACTTTTTGTATAAACATATATGTATATTTTAAAATTGAGTAATCCTCACACATTGTCATGTAGATGTACTCGTAAGAAGGGCCGGCGATGGGAGCGTCGCGCAATGAATAATGTATACTTAAATTCTATTATATTCCAAGATTTAACATTTTCTGATTCTACATGTAGAGCGCACGTGACTGAAATTAGTAGGATCGTGATTCTTATTTTATCTGTACTTTATTAGAGAATAACGACCCAAATGTGGCTTCGCCCGCTTAAACTTTTGATATTATAGCCTAATAAAATGAAACGCTTACATAAATAATAATAAATATACTATTTTTATGTGTAAGCCTTAATGTTTCATCTAAATCCGTTTGGTAGTTTTTGTGTGAAAGTACAACAAACATCTATCTTCACAAACTTTCATGTTTATGACTATAATAGGATTTATTAATATAAAAAAATAATAACGATAACAATTCTGTATATTTAAATGAATAATTATAATATGTGAATTTTACCCGGTTAAGAGCGAAAAGCTGATAAAATATTATTAAGTATTTTTAAAAATCTAATAACACAATTTAAGTTTAAAACTTAGTGGATCCCTAAAAATCCTAAAAATATATAAAAAATACTATATAATAAAAATACAAAATAAACAAAAAAAGGACAAAAATATATAATTATAACTAGTATCGCTGCATAATTCATACAACACTTTGTAAGCTAATGAGATGCAACGGATATAAAACGGCGCGAGTTCTGCAACAATGCAATCTATATGATAACGAGACGTTGGCTGTGCTCCGCTTATTTACTACCACTTTTAGTACATTTTTTTCTTAAATGTTACGATAAGAAAGGATAAGAATAAACTATCTTTATATATGCAAGAGAATATATATGAGACCATCTTGGCACAGTGGGGGTAGAGTCTCACTGTTAACGTGATGGTTGTGAATTCAATTCCCACTCGGACCAATAAATTAACATTAACAGACTGACAAAGTGCTACGTTGAGTTCCGCTAGTCACTTCGTTAGATGTATTCGACAAATAAAGGAAATAGCAACAAGAACCAGAAAACTACAATAACCTATCTATATCTACTATTATAAGCTGAAGAGTTTGTTTCGTTAAACGCTCTAATCTCAGGAACTACTGATTTACATTGAAAAAATATGAAAGAATGTTGGATAACTCAATTATGGAGGGATATTAGATTATGTTAAGCTTTTTATTGTACTTGCGGACAGATTTACCTCCTCCTATATAGGAATCAAAAATAAAATAAAAATAACTGTTAATTAATTCCATTTGGCCTCGTGGGCGAAGCCGCGTGTAAATACAAGTTTTATAAGTTTACAACCTTGTCGAGTAAAATTTCACGTACTTACTAATCTACTCAGAGCTGAGACAACTGTAGAAACACTTTGCCTTAAATACTTAAGTCATTTAACAGTTTTTGCGCTTCGTACTGTCTTAGAATTACACTTTTTGTTACCAAATTAACTTTATGTAGATTAATAAAGTAAATCAGTTAAATTTCGCTATTGTTGACTTTTAATTATTTAAGAAAACAAATAATAAAAACATAAATACTTGAGGCTATTATGGTGCAGTGTGACACGAAACTCACTAGGGAAAATATTTGTCATTCCCTCGCCCTGGTAAGAAGACAACGCGCGGCGTTCTGTTCATTCAATCAACACGCAATGTCTCGAGATGCGTGGAGAACGGAGTGTCTTAACACTAAATTTACTCTGTGTACCCTGCTATTTGGGGGTATAGCGTGAAGCTGAAATTCATACTGTATGCTTAGAATTCAAGTTAAAAAATAAATAACTATTCTATGTTCATTCTAGATGTAAACATATAGTTTACAGAAGAAATCGATAACAGCTCACTTACCTCGCAGTATTTTTGTTATTAAAATAAATTTCTGCTCTGGTTTCATATAAACTAAAATACACGAAGCACTTATTAAAGACACAAGAGGCTGCAGAAATAGACAGATTTTTGCTGTATTTTGAGATCACTCAAAAACAAACTATTTTCAGTACTTCCAATCGATAACGCTATTTTTCATCTTAATACACTGGTCTTAGATGAATAAATTATTTTTTTTGGATAAAAGCGTATATTTTTCTATATCTTTGTTTCTAACTTCCACAATCTAGCACAGTTATACATATCCCTGAGGTGAAACCTAACCCATAACCACATCGAGTTTACAGTCAGACGCCCCACTGCGCCATAATGGTTCCTTTCAAATTTATGACCCATTTAATATATAATTCTGTACAAATTAATTTGAATGTCGGCTGATTAACTGAGCAGTATGAATAATGAATACAAATTCAGGTTTCACTGAATTTAGGTCGTAATATCTTTGACGCTAAAAGAACGGAGTACTCCATTTTCGATGACTTTTAGTTCCGTTACAGTTCGCCGAAATTAGGGCAAAGCTAACGGCCGTGACCCACTCTAAAAACTGCATTTTTCCGTTATACCTACATAGTATAATACAAGAACTATTGAATAATGAAATTAATCTACTGTTTTATTTTATCTTTTATGGGTTGCTTTTAAATATAAGGCTTAAATTTATGGATATATATTCTAATGATAATTTTAATGCATTCTCAAATAGCTAGTTACTGTGAAACGCGGCAGATGTTGCGTGAGGTTGTAGCAGCCTCACATCCGTAACTCCATGAGGCAGCATTACTCCCCAATTAGCGCGAGGCGAGGCGCACGTCGATAAGGACATCACTCCGCAGTCCGCATTGTTATTCATCGCGACCTCTATGTGACGGTCCTCCGCATCTGCCCTCCTTATTACACATGCTGACAAAGCCCAACGAGCAAGCGAGACAAAGAATATGGTACCGTGGAATTTCTGCCATGCGCTGCCAGTGGAATCCTTTTTTCCATCTCTTTGGCGAATGGATTTTTGTATTTGTTGGAAAGAGAGAGGCTTTGTGCGCAACAGTTGTCGGCGAGGTATCGATCGTGCGTCAGACACGTGCGGCGCCTGGGTATCATACCAGACTTGAATGATTACAGCAAAATATACTCTATTCATTGCCGTTTTACACTGACGGTGATGCTATTTAAAGAAAAATAACACCGCAATGGAATTCGTCCATGTAAAGCATAGTACGCGACCAGTCTACATTGTAATAATTGCATTTCTCCGATCTTTCTAGTAAAATAAAACAGAATGAACTGTAGTAAGGACATTGACGAAGTAAGCTAATCGATGTTTTATCAAGCCGTGTGTATGTTATTGTAGTGCCATTCATAAAGAAATCTATTCAACTTTTGAAATTGCCCTTTTAGTTAGTTGTGGGTGATGGCCGCTAGTGTAGGTCTTTATTTTACTTAAATAGATATTTTTTATGTTATATATTGAATAGTGGAAAGGACAATTGGTCAGTTAATTTGTTGTATTCATTAAATAATCTAGTTAATTATTTTTAAAACAGTTTTTCAGCCAGTTACAGCGTTTTTTTTTTCTTATAAAAATGTTATTATAATGTAAATAGACTTAGTTTCCAGGGCCCACAAAGCTACGTCATTTTAGCAAAGACATTTTGAGAATTCATAGTCTTACTAACATGGGGGCCCTTTTAGAGGTAGCGCCAACAACTGGTATCTTGGGCTATAACGATTTGAACCTGTACTCACTGTGTAACTTCATGTTCGTAGCTTTATTCGATGATTCAAAAACGCTTGCAATAATCAACTTGAATTTGTACTATAATAAGACAAGACAAGACAAGAGTTGGTTAAGTTTAACGCGTCCATAGGAACTAGTTCGATTGTAAAAATATTTCGCTTTTAATATTTATGAAAGAAAGCTATAGTTAACTAACGTCACATAAATCGTCTTTATTTTAAAGAATATTTTTTATTTTTAAATAATATCTACGGGCGTATACCGTCATTATAAACAAAGTGATTATTCAAACTCTAAACTTTTGCTTAAAGCTTTTAAGCTTATACAGAACTTCTCCAGTCACCCGGGATTACCGTGAAGAGGTATTATCTCATCAAGTGTGACTTTCAACGCTCCGTGATAGGCGGTTATGGGGAACATAGCAAGTTGTCATCATTAATTATATATGTCGTTTGTGGTTTGTTGAGGCAAAGCGTGGCGTTGAGTTCCGCCACTCAACACACAATGCCCCCAGAATTCGGTGGAAAATGGGAAACGGAGTGTCTTTATACTAAATTCCCTCTGTCTACCCTGCTGTGTGGAGGATACATCGAGAAGCTAAAAAAATATTCATGTATAAAATAAATACTCCATTTTTTTACCTTTCAGCACCTATTAGTTTATTTATTTTTCATAAATATGAAGTTATAATTGGCAGTTGAAATTGCATTTGAAACTGTTTATAGTATGGGGAAAGCCATTTGTTTCATTTTTCCCTCTCGATACTTTACCTAACCGACTTATTTGTGTATTTCATTATTATTTATTTTGTGTAAATTAAATGTTAATAATTCAATTTAATTTTCGTTATCTATTTCTCATGATTTCGTCTAATTTAATTTCAGAAACAATATTTATGTTGAAATATCTTTGAATATAACCACTTTTCCTAGAGGAATTTGTGGCCCAGTCCCGTAAACCTCATAAATTCCAAGTTCTATATTTTTTTATGTACACCTACTATAATATATTATTATAGGTCTAAAATAAAAAATAACAGAAAATACAGACAGACGGCCAAAAAAAATAATTAAATAATAAATAACAATATAAAGGAAGTAATAACCGTACAAAAGGGATATACAGACGCGTTACGGTCGTGCCACACCTACCCGCCCTGGACTCTAATTTGACTTTCAGCGTAACAAGGCTTTTCCGTTTCATCAACAAATTGAATAATTTATATGGAATTAAGTAATTAGTGTTGAAACTGGTCAAGGACGTAGGGTTTGATGGTTGTTTTAATATTTGTACTAGTCGTCGCCCGCTTCTTTGTATGGAAAAAGTTCATTTTTAGTATCAGCCAGTAATATATACATTGTTATTATAAGAGGATGTAATGACGCAGTGAGATAAAGTTTTGTCGTTTAAAGTTTCTAACAACAGATAAATGAATTTTTACGTTACGTAACGTTACCTTACCAGGCAGTAGAAAAGGGAATAATTTAATAATCAATAATTGTGGTGAAAATACTTGCTTATAAATACAAATATTTCTACTCTCCGTTCCCAATTTTCGAACACCGACATTTCGAGTCGCGCTTTGTCATTAACTTAACCAATTTAGAATTAAATTGCCATCACAAGGTTACCATTTAAATAAAGTGCGATTAAGTTATTTATAATACACCAGTTTATGATATACTTATAAAACAAGGTCTTGACCGTGACTCCGTTCGCATAATCTGTATTGTGCAACGCAAAGGCAAAGCCTATACCTCAAGTAGGGCTTCTTATTCAACTGTCGCCTTCAATTCTATACTTATTAACTTATTTATTAATTATGACATTAACAATATTTTTTTCTTTTTCTTTTAAAATTATTTTCTTATTCTATTCTAATAAGACGGTGTTAAGTTACACCTTTCAATAAACAATGTCTCTAACTTGATTGTAAAATGAAAGTCGACTGTTGTCTCTATTTTCTGTGCCATGATTGATTCGAACATAGGTACTCGTATTCTATTCTATATATTTGATGTATATACCGTTCTTTTAAAAAGCTTTGTTACTATTACAATAATATGGAAGAATCAGATTTCTGAAGATTCTGTATCACACATTTATTTTCTGACCAAAATTTTGGAATTTTGCGTGATGAGTAGCGGATCTCAACGTTGCGCTTTGTCGTGTAACAGAGTGAGGAAATGAAAATTATTTATTCCTCCAAGTCGGAATCGAAATAACAAGCGTCGCGTGTAAAATCTGACACTGTGCTGCTGCACCAATGGCACTATGGCCTCAAATTTTTCAGTGCTTACAAAAATTATTAGTCACCACTGAATATTACTGAAACTACACTAATAATCTCCTCTTGTAATCTACACAGGCAACGCCGAGTCACGCAACTAGTTGCTACCAATATATCTTTCATGTCATCGCTTCGTAATGTACCGAGGATGGCGTGAGTTCATCGCGTGTATAAATGAGCTTACCCTTCTTATATTATACTTGTTCTTATGAAAAATTAAAATAACATCGTTTTGATTGTTAATTAATAATTATTTCGTTTAATTTTTAAATGAAGATGTATTAAGTAGATTGTTTTGAGACATTGCTTGTTGATTGGGATTTAACGCTGCGTTTTGTCTTGTTACCACACCAAGGAAATAAAAATATTAAACAAGTAGTTTAATCAAACTCTATGCAAGATGAAGATGGTCCAAATTTATAACGAGAGAGCAGAACAGAAAATATCCGAGTGATATCCAAAACCAACCCCCCACTGCAGAATTCACTTCATAAAAACACCCAAAACCATTAATTCTATCTTTAGAAAGCTTTTTCAAATGGAACTTTCCTTAAAAGTTCCACATTATTCCACTTCCGCTGCACCAAAGCACCAGCCGACTTAATATCCCAGAATAACTTGAGACGTTATTACAATGAGACTCTTAGCGCCGCTTGACCCTCATTTATATTATAGTGTGAGTGGGAACTTATTGTTTCGCGAGTGTTATTGGAAGTGCTCCTACTGCGGTGGGTTTATCAAATGAATTCTATTTGTTTTTTGTTTGTTATTGCTATTGTTTTTAATGTTTTGTTTTTGAAGGATGTTTAGAACAATGCTGTGTTGTATTTCTTTTTATAATAAACGTACTTTTAACATTTTTTATAGTATTTTTCTTTAAATGTTTTATTACAAAGATTAGGCTAAGATGCACTGTGTATGATATATTTTTAATATGTCTGTATGTCCAAAATTCATTTATAAAATTAAGGAAATTGACGCAAAGTTTTATTTTAAATGATTAATACTTTTTTTTCCTCACTCTCGTAATGAGGCAAATCACTGCGTTGGATTCCGCCACTCAACACGCCTCAACATGTCTCCAGAATTAGGCGGAACGTGGGGAACGGAGAACACTCCGTTAAATGTAACAACATTAGCTGAAAGCGGAAGTAAAAAAGTGAGTGAAAAAACGAATAAAATACATAAAAGATATACAAAAACACAATTTTTAAATACGTATCCTATATGAGTAAAATAATTTTAAGCAACCCAAGAGCAAACGCCATAATTTCGTCATGTTCCTTTACAATTTAATTTATATGACAATTTATACGTTAAGCTTAAAGGCCATATATATATATATATAAAACCTTTATATAATAATAATATTATCAATATACTTAATCCTATTTCGTAGGAGCACGCATGGCGCCGCGTGACTGCGCCTGGTGCCAGTTTACGCCAAACCATAACGACTCTGGGAAATACAACTCTATGACATTTACTCTAAGGTTTAAAATGAATTGGTTAAAGTATTAGTACAAATAAATCGATTTTCAGTTAGCGGCTTTAAGAAGACTATGTCAGCTCGAACCGCATAAGGTTAACGAATACACGATTCAGTTGGTGGTGTTGTTTGTTGAGAGTTGAGGTTACAATATTTTTTACATTACTAAAAATTTAAAAATGTTTTGTAGATTATTAAAAATTAAATTAAAAATTAATCAAATAAATCAGCTTCACGCTGGGATACATAGCATGCACTCGCAATGTATTATTCAGCCTATCCTGTTACTTTCGGGATAGCGTAAAGCTTAAAAAAGCAAAAATAAACAAGTGATACTACACTATTTTCTCTACTGTCTGTTCGAATAAAGCCATGTTCCGATATAAACTTATAAATACCTATTTATTCTTTGTTTATTATAGTAAAAAAATGATGAAAATATATAAATGTGATGTCTGAAATGTCACTTTATATAATACGATTAAATGTTAACATAATAATGTCACTAGAATAATAAAGGCTTGCTTCAAATATACTTTATTACCACAAAATATCTACAATTAAAGCTAAACCCAATGGTTGGGTTTTCGGTCTTTCCTCGGCGGAATGATTATATTTTAATTACTAGCGACAAGCTCGCGGCTTCGTCCGCTTGAACTAAGTAATTATTAAGTTACTAATCTGCAATACTTTCGTTTTCTAATAATAGTATAATTTTCAGTTAATTCAATAAAACAATTATTAATAGCTAAGATACAATAGTGAAAACTGTAATTAACTCGGTTAAGCCGTTTTTGAGATTAGCGTGAACAAACGCATAGACAAACAGACAATAAATTAATTTTCAACAAAAAGAAAAACCGACTTCTAACAACGAACTAAAAAGTGAAAAATAATTATACAAAGATTTCGGTCGGTTTTTCTTTTTGTGGTGGTAGTGGTTCTCAACGATTGGTTGTCATTGTCCTATGTAAAACTTCATTTAATTAGGTAATATTTTTGTGCAAAGTTACATTTTGGTATATTAACAAGAACATACATAAAAAGTATTCGGGCGAATTGGGAATCTCCCTTCTTTGAAATTGGTTGAAAATGAGAACATCCTCTTTTTTGAGGTTGGTTGAAAAGAAATGCAACCATCAGGATTCTCACTTCTGACATCAATTTAAAAAGTTTCTGCTTGTAACTTGTTTCAAATAAAAAAAAATTATCAAAATCGGTTCACCCAGTTAAAAGTTATGAGGTAACAAACATAAAAAAAAAAAAAAAAAAAAATCTAATCGTAGAATTGATAACCTCCTTTTCTTACAGAAGTCGGTTAAAAAATAAAAAAAAAACATTGTTTTTGGTTCTATTACGTTATCAGCAATATTTTTTTATATCTTTCTTGTACGGATGTCGCTCCGATCCTATTTCATTATAAGAGTTACGCCACTCAATACGCAAAGTCTCAAAAAACACACAGACACTGGAGAACGTAGTGTCTTAACATTATGTTCCCTCTGTTATGCGGGAAAAAACGTAAAGCTGCAAAAAATATATACAGAGGGAATATATTTACAAAGAACTGTCATTTACAGCCGAAGTAAGAGCTGGACGAGGACATTTTTGCTGTAATACTTTCTACAAAAGTACAAATATGTCTCACTGGATTCTAAGGGTTTGATTAAATATCATCCCTTGGGAAATTTGGAAAATATTTGAGAATTTCATACGATTTCGAGAGTATTCGAGTATTTTATTGACACTCTTCGATATTATAAGTGTTAACAAAGAATCTTAATATTAAATAATGGAAAGCAGATTTTCGTATTTTTATTTAAGAAATTAAAAATTAACTAGGATTTAAATCAACTTATTGATAATTTGATGAGCTTGATTACATAAAATTATGAGTCACATTTTCAGATATTTTTCACAACTTACGGAGAAAACGAAGTTAATTTAATATTTTTTCAACCAAATGTAATGATTGTTACCTTAGGTGCAATATAATAATACGGTATCGTCGGGGTGGTGTGATGATAGAGACAAAAAACCCACTACTGTCCCGATATAACATATATTTTGATAGATATAACATCTTGATAGATCTGTTCTATTAAAGTCATTTCTTAATTAAAGTCGGTTTCTGGTCTAACATGAGTGGGTTGCCTGTTTGTTCTGTACAAAGAAAATGCTCAGCAGGCGGGCAAATGTTTAAATTTAATTAAAAATAAATCTTGGCTTTTTACTAGTTATTTATATAGAAAAAGCATATTTCTATTAGGCCAGTTGAAACGCAGGGGCGCTGGGTTGTGGGTTCGGTTCCCACTTAAGGAAATGAAACATTAATTCAACTCATTTGTTATGTACAACGTGAATGAGAAACAAACATACATACATAGACTGCTAAACACATTATCATTCTTTACGTTGTCTAGTCATATACCAAGAAGGCGAAAAATGAAGAAAGAAGGGCAAATTTGAATATGCGTGACTATAAACTTCCCGAATTTTCCTTTAGAAGCGCTCACTTTCAATATAGCTAAAAGGAAATGCTTATTAAATATTCATAATATTGTCAAGTTAGTAACCTCGACCCTCTGTTTTGTGACTGCGATGTATAGCTTTTATCTCATATTAAGATTGGCTAATAAAACATAACAGCTTAATGCTCGTGGTATAAGAATTTAAATATTTTTTCCATACACAGTATAGTTTCATACATTTTCTTTACAAGGCGGTGATGATGAAGATGTTCACACGGGAACCTAATGATTGTTAGCAAGCGTTTGAAGTAAAGACAATCGAAATTGAAAGAGTCATCAGTTCTTAAAATTAAATAGAATACAAACTTTTTATGGGAACTTAAATATGCATTATATTTTTATAATATTTCATTATAAAGCGTGAAAAATGGCGGTGCGTGGGAAAGTAGTGTGACTGAACACTACGTTGCCGCCGCTTAGGCTGCTTTATGCGGAATAAAAGAACTAAAAAAGAGATGAAGGTAACGAATGTTCATTTCCTTTTGCTCTACGTATGGATTTTCGAGGGTAGCACCCACCCTCTTCCTCAAAAATGACAACGATCTTATAGTTTTATTTCTATCATCAGTTCTACTAATATTTTATTTTAGTAGCACCGTATAAAAGGTATTAAATAATCAAAGGTAGGAGTATAAGGGCATCGTGTTCAGTCAAAGGCGAGAGCACTACGTCTGTGCTTGAGAAATTCAAGCTTGAAATTCGACATGCTTCCTTTTTCAAAGCCGGTAAAATGACTAGACGTCTGTCTGCAAGTAACTTTAACTTGGTGTCAATTTTTCAATTTTGTATTTTTGATATTTACCCGACTGTAGCGAAGCCCAAAAGGAGGGTTATGTTTTTAGCACGTATATGTATGTACGTCTGTTCATTTCTTCCCTTATGACTGTTAAACCAATAAAGTGAGTTTCTTATTTTATTTATATTCACTTATTTTGATTAAATACATTATGAATAGTGCCTGACTCTAAGCGCGATGGATATGGGTTCCCACTATGGGCGATAATTCTATTTTAAATTATCTTGATTTCCTGTCATAGAAAGTGCGGTGTTAAGTTTCACATCTCAACGCGCAGTCTCTTGAAATTTGGGCGCACAGTAGGGAACAGAGTGTCTTAATATTGGGTTCGCTGTCTCTACCCTGCTGTGAAGCTGACGTTTTATTAATAGATTTACTATATACAAAATCATAATAATAAAGTATCATACGATACGAAAACAAGGTAGTTATGCACTCACCCAAACCCTCAATATTAGGTTAAGCGAGAGTAT
>JAEBDU010000113.1:0-10649 GCA_016802625.1 Heliconius numata
TATTTTTCTTTCCTAAGTGTGGAATAACACTTTAAAAATGTTAAAATTACTTTACAAGTTTTAGTAGTTCCCTATCCATTATAATTAGTTACATAATTATCTTTACTAGATATATATAATAGGTATATTTGTTAGTTCAGAAGGTAGGTAGGTTAGGTGCTGTCATTAATAAATCTCTGATACAAATCTGCAGGTGTCTGTTTTATTAATGAAACTTTTTTGAATGATACATGATAGTAGTACCTGGTGTAATCTATTCGATTACACCAGGGTTGCCCAGAAGAGTCGTGCCCCAAAAACGAGTAAAACACAAGTATTGTAACTGTTTATTAATTATTAAAATAAATGCTATAAACTGGATACTAGAGTATTGATCGATACTAGATCGTGGGATGTACTTAATGTGCAAAATATATTTTTAATGGCAATTAGATTAGCCATATTTAGTAAAACAAATATAAATAATTTGGCCAAATAATAAAATATAAATCGTGGCCGTCGTGGCGCAAGGGTTACTTACGACGGTTGTCAAAGTCAAAGTCAAAATATCTTTATTCCATAAAAATGCTTAACATTTACTTGGACATGTCATAAAAGTAGAAAAAATACAAAACAAAATAACCAAAAAAAAAAATGTGCAATTTTGACTTGAAAAAAGCCCGTTCAAATGGTTGAGCTCATGAGAAGATACACTCAAAGAAACTCATGGCCACTCTTTTTAAATGCCAACATTTGTTACAAATTACAATTAACAATTTTAACTTAGAAATAGAGCAACTCATTTCCAAACATCTTTATCGCGAACATAATCTTTAACAGAGTAATATGCTTTTTGGCAGAGCCTGTGCTTTACCACTTTTTTAAATTTGTTCAGTGATAAATTAACCATGTCGTTTGGAAGTTTGTTATAAAAGTGTATACTTTGACCTACGAATGAGTGAGATACTTTATGGAGCCTAGAGAAGGGCACAGCAAGCTTATTTTTATTTCTTAAATTATGTTGATGGAGGTCACTGTTTTTATTAAATTTATTAATATTTTTATGCACATATACTAAGTTATCGTAAATATATTGGGAGTGTAGTGTGAGGATGTTAAAGTCTTTGAATTTATTTCTTAGTGACTCCCGTGGACCCATTTTATAGACTGCTCGGACAGCCCGTTTTTGGAGCACAAAAATGGTATCTATGTCAGCGGCACTGCCCCAAAGTAATAGGCCGTAAGACATAATGCTATGAAAATAGCTGAAGTATACTAAACGCGCGGTGTCAACATCGGTCAGTTGACGAATCTTACGGACAGCATATGCTGCCGAACTAAGTCTACCAGATAAAGTTTCTATATGGGGACCCCATTGTAACTTAGCATCTAATGTTATACCTAAGAAAACAGTTTCATTAACTACTTTTAGTTCCTCATTGTTCATCAAAACCCTGGTTTCTACTTGTTGCACATTCTTAGTAAAGAACCTGATACATTTAGTTTTACTACTATTTAAAAGCAAGTTATTGACACTAAACCAGTGTAATATCCTAGAAAGAGCATTGTTTACATCGTCAATTTCCAATTGCCGTCTATTAACCTTAAAAACTAAAGATGTATCATCTGCAAACAACACTATTTCACAGATATCTCTCATAAGGTGAGGTAAGTCATTAATGTACAAAAGGAACAAAAACGGACCCAGAATAGATCCTTGTGGCACCCCCAATGCTACAGGTGACCCGTGTGATAGTTTCCCGTTGACATTTACTTTTTGAATCCTATCACTTAAATAAGAAGTGAGAAGATCCAAAGCAATGCCTCTTATACCATAGTGGTGTAGCTTCCTGATAAGAGTTTTATGCTGCACACAGTCAAATGCTTTGGACAAGTCACAAAACACCCCAAAGGCATCACGTGACTCCTCCCAAGCCGCGAATACACTCTCTAATAATTTGACCCCAGCATCAGATGTTGACCTTCCACGAGTGAAACCAAATTGACCTGTGTGCAGTAATTTATTTTTATTAAAATAAGTAAGAAGCTGACTGAGTATCAGCTTTTCAAAAATTTTACTAAACGTAGGTAGTACTGAAATCGGTCTGAAATTTGTAGGGTCTTCCGTACTACCTGATTTAAACAATGGAGTTATTTTACTATATTTCATCAAATCAGGAAACACTCCACAATCAATACATCTATTAAAAATTGTAACTAAATCAGGAATCAAAATATCAATTAAAGAATTTATGATATTAACTGAGACACCCCACAAGTCGGCTGTCTTTTTCATACTAATTGATTTGAAAGCTACACTAATGTCTGAATAATTTACATGACGGAAAACGAAACCATTATAAAATTCGGGAACATTGTCTTTAATTAACGATTCTGCAATAGTGGTGGAAGAACCTAAATCGTGTGTTAGACTGACTGGGAAAGTAGAGAAAAACTTTTCAAATGCAATGGCCACTTCCAAATCGGAATCAACAATGTGACCGTCAATACTAAGTTTAAAATTAGAATCTTTCACTCTAGTTCTCCCAGTCTCGGCATTAACAACCTTCCAAGTGGCTTCAATTTTGTTATTACTATTTCTGATTTTTGTTTTAATAAATAAAGATTTTGCAATTTTGCAAACACTTTTGAAAATTTTAGAGTAAGATTTTAAGTACTCTTTAAACTCTTCACCACTATTAAACTGTTTTTCATAATATAACATATACAGCGTCTCCCTACTCTTATAAATACCTGCTGTGGCCCAGTCTCCAAAGATAGGACTATCGGTAATTGTAATCTCTTTGGGAGTAAATATTGAATGAAATTTATTAATAAAAGAGTAAAAAAAAGAATTGTACAAAGAATTAGGAGGTAAAGTTATATCTAAAACTAGTAAATTAGTTAGTAAACTAACTCTCATACGTTCCAAACGACTAGCTGTGACAGGTACAAAAGCATTTTTTCTCTTAGCCACCTGTTTTTTCTTACTAGAGAATTCTACTAGCTGACCAGAGTGGTCAGAATCCAATTTATTAATAATGCTTTTGTAGCATGGAGTAATGTCAGTAAATATGTTATCTATACAAGTACTAGTCGTAGGTGTTATTCTGGTTGGCTCCATAAATAAATTAAGTAAATTGTGTGACTTAAAAAGACTTAATAAATTTATGGTGGCTAATAAGTAATAATAAGTTGTGGGTTTGATTCCTAGTCGGGGGAATGGAATATTTAATATTTTCGTGTTCGTTCCTCGCTCAGATAAAGACTCAACTCAACTTTCGCCACTCAACAATGCCTCGACGATTCGGCGGGAAGTGGGGATCGGAAGAGTCCAGGCTCCCTCTGCCTACTCTGCTATGTATGCGGGATTGTAAACGCAAAATTTCCATAAAATAACAAAATATCTAACATTTAATATGTACGTTACAATTTTTTATATACTTACAATTATTAATAGAGACCGGATTTTGTGAAAAAAATATTTTTTGAATATCCTCCGGAAACGGAAGATTGTTTTTAGTTTAACGTGAGTACGTATTAATTATCACATATTATATTTATTAAATCTACAGTAGGGTTCATGAATAATCTTCTGAAGTTAGCTGTAGATGGCTGCACAGATTTGATTTGATTTTCAGTGTCATTATTTTTTATTTTTGATAATATCTATAATCTATATATATAAAAGGACTTGTCCTCACTGACTGAGGTAAGACGCACGCACAGCCGTAACCGCTGTGCGTAGAAAAGTTAAATTTGGACAAAAGTTTACTTTCGTAATCTGGACATCCACTAAGAAGGGATTTTGAAAAATTTTAACCCTAAAGGGGTGAAATAGGGGTTCAAAGTTTGTATGGAAAAAAAATTAAATCGGCACCGATTTTTATAAAATTCGAAATTTAGATTTTTAAAAGTATTTAATTGAGCACGTGTTTCATCGTTTTCTAGAATTCTCCCCCTAAGGGTGCAAATAAGGGGTTGAAAGTTTGTATAGGTTTTTTTTAAATCGTCATCAATTTTTATAAAATTTGAAATTCAGACTCTTAAACGTATATAATTAAACACATGTTTCATGGTTTTCTAGAATTCACCCCCTAAGGGTGCAAATAAGTGGTTGAAAGTTTGTATGGAAAAATCTTTAAATCGCCACCGATTTTTATAAAATTTGAAATTTAGACTCTTAAAAATATTTCATTGAACACATGTTTCATAGGTTATTAGAATTCACCCTTAAATACGCAAGCGAAGCTGCGCGCGTCCGCTAGTTTTAAATATAATTCCAACTTTAAAGCTAATTTAACGTAAATTATCAATAAACAATATTAGCCCTACTGTTCTATAAAAATAATGTTTTAGTTTTAATGTACATATTTCTTTAGCTTTGAACTTTTTTTTACTAAGTTAGAAACAAGTATATAATGCGTTTTATAAAACAGATTAAATATTACTTAAAATTTGTGAACAATATTCATTATCACATTTACTTTCTAAAGTTGTGACATTCATGCATACTTGTAGTACTGTAAAATAGTGATCATAGAACATTTATATTTCTTAACGACTATAATATAATATCTTCTTAATCTACATAATAAATGTGTGTAAATTTATTTATTTATTTATATATACTTTATTGCACAAAATTACAAAAAAAACAATGTACAAAAGGCGGGCTTAACGCTAAAAGCATTCTCTCCCAGCCAACCTTGTCATGTGGGATAATAAGTATGCAGGTGTGCAGAAGTAAAATATACATACATATACATACATATACAAACATATACATCCAATAAATATATAAATATACATATAATAAATAGTTATACATATAATATATAATTATAATAAAATATTACGGATGTTATAAATAAAAGAAATAAAAAATATATATAAAAATATAAACCATATAATTATATAGCATACCATATATACTCCAATATATACAATTAATTAAATATATGAATGTTATATATTTATGTTATTTTCTAAAAAATACTCTTTTACCCGGCGCTTGAATACCTCACGAGAGGGAGCTTTTCTTATGGGCTCGGGTAGCTCATTCCATAGCCTGACTCCGGCGACCGCAAAGGAGTCAGACATGAACCCTGACGTATGCCGGGGAGTGGACAGCATAAAATTGGATTGGGAACGTAAGGATCTATCGTGGAGAGAGAAAAGGAAGGAAAAGTCAGAAGATAGATAAGTGGTAGACTGAGGAATGAAGAGGATGGAGTAAAGTAAACAAAGGACTCTAGACTTCCTGCGATCAGCCACAGAAAGCCAGCCAAGCTGCCTCCTATAAGATGATATACGGTCATACTTGCGGAGGTTATAAATAAAGCGTATACAAGTGTTGAGTATCCGCTCGAGCTTGTTCACCAGTTCTTTATTCATATCCAAGGAGCAAGCATCACCGTAATCAATAATAGGAAGCAGCAAGGTATTGACCAACTGTAGTTTGGTCTGCACAGGTAAGAAATTTTTGAGGCGCACCATTGAGTGCAAGGAAGCGTAAATTTTGCGGGACATATCTGCCACATGATTGCTCCAAGTTAATTTATTATCAATTATAATACCTAAGTCTTTTACAGTGGTGGTGAAATTGATGACCGTGCCATTATATGTTAAGTTGGGCAGTTTGCTGTAATCGAGCTTGGCTAGCTGTCGCGAGCTGCCGATAATTATAGCCTGACATTTGTCAGGATTAACGTTTATTCCGTATTTGGACGACCAAATCGAAATGTTACGGAGATTATTGTTAAGAGAATTAACAACACCAACAATATTATCTACACTAGCGTGTTCATAAAGCTGCAAGTCATCAGCATAAAGATGGTATCGAGAGGTTATAACGGAAGTGATTGAGTTAATGAATAATGAAAAAAGAAGAGGAGGTAGAATACCGCCTTGAGGGACACCAGCTGTCACATCATGCCAGTCAGAAGAGTTCTGGCCTACACGAACCGACTGCCGACGCCCCTGAAGATAAGACGAAAACCATTGTAAAGCTGTGCTGGAGACGTTAGCGCAGGATAAGAGTGCAATAAGAAGATCATGGTCTACGGCTTTGAATGCATTACTGAAATCTATTAAAATAAGCACAGTTAAGTGCTTATTTTCCATTGCTGATCTAACGTCTTCAGTGACTCTCAGTAAAGCAGTAGTGGTGCTATGACCAGTTCTAAATCCGGACTGTAGAGGGTTTAATAGATTGTGTTTAGAAAAATGCCTAGAGATTTGTTGGTAAGCGGTGGATTCTAGAATTTTAGAGAGGAAAGGTAGGATAGAAATGGGACGAAAATGTGACGGTAGCGTAGGATTAGATATTTTAGGAAGTGGGAGAACAAATGCCTTGCGCCACATCACGGGAAACTGACTAGAGGAAAAAGAAAAATTAATAATGTGGGTTATTACAGGAACAAGGATGTGTAAAATAAGGGTGATCATACCACGACTAATATCGTCAGATCCTACTGCTTTAGAGGAGATAGCTAGAATGGTTTTCTTGGTATCATTATCACTGATAGAAGAAAAGGTAAAGGTAGGGAGATTAATTTTCGGCAAACTGTGAATTTCAGAAAGAGTACAGGATTTAACACTAATATCAAGGCCAGAAGATGTTGAAAAATGCATATTCAGGACATTCAAATTAAGGTCAGGATTAATTGAGGAAGATGAAAGTTTGCCAATACCGAGGGACTTTAAAAATTTTAAAGTCGCTTCGGGAGAAGAATTGCGTATTTTATTAAAGATGTATTGGCGTTTTAATTTTCTACCCAACTGGTTACACTGATTCCTTGCAGCCTTATAAATGGACCAATTGAGATCACATCGATTGTTTTTAAATTTTGAAAAAGCCCTATCTCGCTTAGCTGGCTTTACGAAAATCGTCGTTAAACCATAAAGCTGGTTGGTTTTTGATTCGGATGAGTTGGATTGGTGCATGTTTGTCAAACAATCCAGTTATGTTTGAGGTCAACAGATCAACTTTCTCATCGATCGAACACAACACTTCGATCGCCGACCAGTCAATGCAGGAAGCATCGCTCTTAAGCTTCTCATGATTAAGGTTGTTGAAACTTCTAATTGAAAGAGTTTGTGGTTTTGGCTCGGGTGATTTTACTTTTAGCGACGCAAAAACAAGGTCATGGAGAGAAAAACCTGGAGCAGAAAATTGACCAAATTTGGAGACAAGATCAGAATTCGATGTGTTTATTAGGTCAAGCAGTGTATCAAAATTGTTGGTGTGGTGAGTAGGGTTAAGTGGTAATAAATTTAAATTGAGTGACTCTAACATACAGTTAAGTTTTCTCGCTCGAGTATCATTTCGCAAGAGACACGTGTTAAAATCACCTGAGATTATAAGATGGGAGTAGTTAGCTAAAAGATCTTCGAAAAGAATCTCTAAGTTATTAAAATAATTACTATTAGGTGGGCAGTACACAACCCCAAGGGCAAACTTTACTCCTAGGTTTATTTCGATAAATATATATTCTAAGCACGATTCAGGTGAAGGAATCGATTGACAGATGATTTTATACGAAATGTGACTTTTTAAGTATATGGCAACCCCACCGCCGACCCTTTCTAGACGATCGTTTCTTATTAGTATGTAGTCAGGGACAGAAAAGCAAGTAGATTGTAGTGAAGGTTTTAGCCAAGATTCGGAGATCAAAACGGCATGGATGTTAGGTTGATTGAAAGTGGTATAAAATTCGAAAAAGTGAGCAGGGATGCTCTGCGCATTAATGTGACAAAAATTAAAGTTTTTATGAAGCGGTGCAAATTCATTCGATAGAACTATGTCAAGCGACAAACTGGGGTCATCCAAACTACAAAAGGAGCTACTGGATAACTCGTCATAGCTGAGAGCGGAATGATAAGAATCGATACTTGAATCCATAATATAATATTAAAAAAATAAAATTAAAAAAAATATATAAATATATACAAATATTTTAAAATAAAAATATAAATTTAAATAAATTACAATAAATATATATAAATAGAATAGTATGTTATAACTTAAAAAAATATATATATTAGATAAAACAAAAATAAATTAATTGTAATGTGAAAATGAAATAAACACACATGACCTGATGGCTCGAGAAAATAAAAAGAAAAAATGTATATAAAACAAAATGATCATATCAGACTTAAACTAATATTGTAATGATTAAAATGTATTCACATACATCCCACGACCTTAACTACAAATAATAAAAACTAAGTTACCAAAATACTGCTGTCCGTGTCACAAATATATTAACTTACTAATGACAGTTGACACTGACAGGTAACATTAAACAAGAAAGTTGTAAACACTAAAAGTAAACAGAACAAGAAAAAACTCATACTACCTATTATTGAAATATTATACTACTAGGGGGCGCGCGCAGCTTCGCTTGCGTATTTAGGGGTGAATTCTAATATACCATGAAACATGTGTTCAATTAAATACTTTTAACAGTCTGAATTTCAATTTTTATAAAAATTGGTCCCGATTTAAAAAAAAATCTATACATACTTTCAACCCCTTATTTGCACCCTTAGGGGAAGAATTCTAGAAAACCATGAAACATGTGTTCAATTAAATACTTTTAAGAGTCTGAATTTCAAATTTTATAAGAATCGGTGCCGATTTAATTTTTTTTCCATACAAACTTTCAACTCCCGATTTACACCCTTAGAGGGAGAATTCTTGTAAACGATGAAACACGTATTCAATTAAATACTTTTAAAAATCTAAATTTCAAATTTTATAAGAATCGGTGCCGATTTAATTTTTTTTCCATACAAACTTTCAACCCCTATATCACCCCTTTAGGGTTAAAATTTTTCAAAATCCCTTCTTAGTGGATGCCCAGATTACAAAAGTAAACATCTGTCCAAATTCCACGTTTCTACGCACAGCGGTTACGGCTGTGCGTGCGTCTTACCTCAGTCAGTGAGGACAAGTCCTTTTATATATATAGATTATGAAATAAAGAATAGTAAAGATTACATATTGCAATTACATAAGATACTTTAATAACAATAACCAGCATCAATAGAACAAGAAAAAACATATTCTACATATTATTATGTGAAATAAAGTATAGTAAAGAGTACATATTGCAATTAAATAAGAAATTTTAATAACAACAACCGGCATCAACAGAACAAGAAAAAACACATATTACATATTATTATGTGAAAAAAAAACTATAGTAAAGAGTACATATTGCAATTACATAAAATATTTTAATAACAATAACCGGCATCAAAAGAACAAGTAAAAACACATACTACATATTATGTGACATAAAGTATAATAAAGAGTATATATTGCAATTACATAAAATATTTTAATAACAGTAACCGGCATCAACAGGACAAGAAAAAACACATACTACATATTATTATGTGAAATAAAATATAGTAAAGAGTACATATTGCAATTACATAAAATATTTTAATAACAGTAACCGGCAACATAGCTAAGCAAATAAGATGAAAAGACAAATATTATGGTCACATTGAATGTGGGATGTATATAAGTGAAAAATTAAAATTAAAGATACAAATTACTTAAATAGGCTAGGGTTTCTTTACAATATTACGCCTAGTGAAGGGCCTCCCCACGGGTTGACTGATGGCTGTAGGACTTATTTTGGGTCGCTCAGAGGTAGTGGCATTTACAACTGGAGAAACAGGAGAATCAGCTTGAGGAAGCAGTTTTAAACACTTGCCAAGCTCAGCAGTAGTAGATATTCGCCTACGCTCGTTATTAGGAAGTTTGATAAAAATGTTACCATTATATGTCCATGTATTCCTCACTCCAAAAGATTTACGCGCTGAAATAAATATGGACTGGCGAGATTTTGTGAGAAACTCACTGAGCACAACTTGAGAGGACTTTAGCTTCTTCTTATTGCCCCAGAGATCACTCCTCACCTTAAAGTCATTAAAGCGCACCAGAATTGGACGACAACGATTTGCTGATTTAATACCCAGCCGTTGACAGGATTGTATGGCAGAAGGGTTTATATCAGAGACTCCCATGAGGACTTGAATGGTTCCAAGTATAGTGGAGACCAAATTTTCACCCTCTGCCTCCTGAATCCCACCAAAAAGAAGAGCATTTCTTCTGGTTGAATTGTGAACTTCATCAATTTGTGAAGATAAATTTGAGATTAAAGACTTGAGGAGATTCAAAATGTTCCACACTGAAGTCTTAAATTCCTTAAATTCAGATGCCAGCTTGTCGAGACCTCCCTTACCGGTATCATTCGAACCAGTGTTATTTAATTGTTTTTCGAAATGTGCCATTCTCTTTCCTAGTGTCTCTGCAATATTTCTATGAACCTCCAAGATATCCTCCACTCTGCTCATATTGTGTTCTGATTGATAACTTGTTATAGACTAGTATAATTAGTGAGCCAGCAGGTAAGTGCTACTTTACGCAAATAAACACATTAAATGCACAACAAAAGTATTTTCCAATAATTGTCTACACTGTTTACACTTATTTTTTCACTTATAATTGAATAAAATTACTTTTAAATGATTTAAATGAACAAAAAATCGAAGACAGTAAAACTTTAAAGTGTTAACTTTTTTAACACCTACCCGCGAAAAAAAAAAAAGCAATAAGCTAGCAATCGACATTTTCTATTTTAACT